>JAJPUD010010466.1:0-61887 GCA_023553655.1 Myrmecobius fasciatus
GAAAACTCCAAATGTCATCACAAAAATCTGACAGAAGTCAACAATTGCCATTGACTAGTGGAACTGTGTAAAGCCACTTTACTCTTTAATCTCAGTTTCTTCAGTTATAAAACAAGGGGATTGAACAAGATAACACCTAAGGGCTTTTCCAATCCTCAATTTTTACATATTAATCTCCAATTGAATTCACTACAACAAAGATTTATTAAATGTGTGAATTGTACAAAGGTGATACTAAGATGAAAAGGAAGCAGTTCTTGACTTCAAGGACATTCCTTTCAACTGGAGGGACAGTCCACACATACAATTAAGCTTAGAACAAAGAAAATTGAAGAGC
The DNA here is from genome assembly GCA_023553655.1 of Myrmecobius fasciatus. Taxonomy (NCBI): domain Eukaryota; kingdom Metazoa; phylum Chordata; class Mammalia; order Dasyuromorphia; family Myrmecobiidae; genus Myrmecobius; species Myrmecobius fasciatus. Next base: position 338 of record JAJPUD010010466.1, read on the forward strand.
CACAGAGAACACCTGATATTTAGGCTCATGACAAACTTCTATGAGAATGGTCAATGATGGAAATAGGAATATGGTTTAATTAAAGACAATGGAATATAAAAAATAAACAGTACAGAAATGGAGTATGGTATGATTCAGCAAAAAGTTTGCTGAATTTGAAATGAAGGATCATAATTTTATATCTTGGCCTCCTCAGATAATAAAAGGTTTTACTCTCTATGCCTCAATTTCCTCATCTACAAAGTATGTTGTGCCACAGTTTCCCTGTCTCAATCTTCCTCAGTTGCTGTTTCAGTTTCCCTTAATTGTGCTGCCCAAAAATAGCAATCCCCACTTCCTGACCACCAGAAATTATTGGACTCACATTCCAAAGGAGTTATGAAACCTCCAGATGGCCAGCCTCGACATACCCCTTATCTGTATGACCCAGACTTACTGTCTTCTCCCAATTTCTGGCATCCTTTACTCCTTACTTGTCAGAACTGAATTTATGGTTTCCTTGGGCACCAGATGTTCTCATGTGTTCCCATGAGTTCTTTGTCTCCCCTGGGCTATAGAGATTATAAAAATCATGGTCTCCACCAATGAGATGCTGAATACTTTGTACTATTCAGTCGCCTGACATCTCTGTCAGTCTAAGTCTCTGGGCTGGACTGCATGCTTTGAGACATGAGTCCCAGCAGTCCTGATCCATAGCTATGGATTCTGAACTCTCAATTAACATCAATAAAACATTACCTAATTTCCAATGTGTGATACTGCCTCAGTTTCTCCCTGAGCTAATTACAGTGAAGACTAGCTTACCTGTTCTTTAATAACCATTCCTATAAAAAATCTATGATGATTCTATAGAACTCCATAAATTAGAGGCCTACTCTGTCTGACTCAGCATGAGAAATCATTAAAACTGTTCCTTTATTTTGTCCTTCCCCTCAGGTGGAACTGTGGATCAGGTGGAATGATATGACACAAGAATTAATTAGCCTTTGCTTCCCTCTGAGCAACAGTATGAAAGGGAGGAATCTGGAGATCTGGGATGGTCGGTTATTATCTAGTGGAATCATTCTTAAACAAGATGTTGATGAGGCCTGGGGTAACTAGGTGGGGCTGACAGAGAAAGCTTGATTTTAATGCTCCTGAGGCAAGCAGGGAAGGGCACTGATGGGAATCAACTTTACAATCCCAACCCTATTTTGAGAATCCCCTCCTTACTATATTCAATCGCAAATCCAAGTGATGACTTTAATCCTTCCCAGGTTAAATTTCCCCTATAAATCTTTCCAAGACTTTTTTGATCTTTGCTGTACCTCTATTGAGGTTCTGCTTCCTGGTGTCTTTCACCTTGCTATAGCTTACTAACTCTTTTTTTTTGTTGTTGTTTTTGTTTTTATTTTTTTTCACTAACTCTTTTAGGGTGCTAAACTTCTCTATGAATTTAGTCTGCCAGTCAATGGTCTACTCCCACCTTATGCCATATTCCCTTTCTCCTTGTTAATTGTGAATTCCATTAGAGAACTTATCTTTTCCATTGTTAATTGTTAAAACACCTTTCCTTGTTAACTATGTTCCTCCAAATCTATTACCCCTCCTGGTATCTATTTCACCTCTTCATTTTATAACCTCTTAGTAACCTTTTCTTATAAATAAAGCTACCTTTTGAGAGAAAGAACACTATTGTGAATTCTTCAGGTGTGCCTTACACTTGTGTCTCATAATTGAACTAGAAATTGCTGTCCTAACCTCATCATTTGGGGCTGAAACTAATCAAGTCGCTTCAGGTAACATTTATCACCAGCTGTTGCCCCCAGAAACCTAACCATCTCACACTATTTCTCTAACTGTCCTTTCCAAATTCTCCTGCAATCCTGGGGTTCTAATAATCCATTTGGACTTCAGCCACTCTTCACAATCTTCAGGGGATTTAGGGAATCTCTAAGTACATAGTTGTATTGTCTTCAGGTGAGCAAGTGGGTTGGAGTGGAATGTGAAAGTACTATTTTTTTCCTACACATAAAAATAAGCACAGAATGTTATTATTCATGATGATGCTTCTGGCTCAATCCTTTGTTTCTGTTTGGTGCCTTTTGTTTTTCTATCATAGCTATTTCCAGATAATACTGCTACTCAATTCTATCCATCTAACACAGTAAACCTTACCTTGTAACAAAATAAAAAACAAATGATGAGTTAGATATTCTGTACAATATTTGATGCCACAGTTTTCCTTTTTTTTTTTTGGAGTATAATCAGAGTTCATAACAGATTTATATTCATGGTCTAATAAGGGCAGATTTAAAGACTTCAAATCTACTGTCATTCTGCCTCTGAAAAATCTAATTTATGAAACATAAATGGCTGCAAATAAAATTCTACCAATGGACTAAAGAGTAGGAGTCCAGGTCCTATAACAGGAAAACTCATTCTCTCTTCTATATCCCATATCACAAATAAAAAGAAAAAAAAAATTACATTAGTCACACTCTTAGAAATAGATCCCAATTGTATTCAGCTCAGTAAGGTAGGAGAAGGAGATAAGGGATGTAATTTTTTTATATCTCTTTTTTATTCTTCCAACTTCCTTAGAGAAATTAAAAACAAAAATAAGCAAATAAGACAACAACAAATATAACTCTAGTCATATCTTGTTGTTTTAAGTTTCAGCTCTCAGTCTCCTTTGAAGCTTTGAGTTTGAATATTATCAATACTGAGGTTATTACTCTACAAGTCCAAGAGAAAGCCTTAATATTTCCTTCATTTTTGTGTTGTTTTTCCTTCTCACCAGAGACAGAAATCCTAAAAACTCCTAGTGTATCAGAACTCTATGAAATGAATGCAGCAATTCATGCTTAGAGTTTTCTAAATTGATTATATCACAGGTTTTCCCTCCCTCATTAAAAAATAAATAAATAAATACATTAACTTCCCAATTCTCAGCACAAATTAGTCCCCTTTCATTGTCATGTAGTAGAGAGGTAACACACATACATATCTCCTTGAACCTGGCACAAAAGTGCTAACCTTTTTTATTGTATTTTTATTTTATTTTGTTAAATATTTCTAAATTACATTTTAATCTGGTTCTGGCTATGGGTAGTTGGGAGTTTTACAGTGTTCTAGGGGCCCAGTTAACATAGGAGTTCTTAACCTTTTTGTGCCATGGATCCCTCTAGATATCACATGAATCCTATGGATCTCATCTCAGAATAATGTTCTTAAAATATAAGATAAAATACAACGAATTACAAAAATACCAATCGATTATATTAGAGTTGCAAAAAAATTTTTAAAAGGCTTATGTGTCCCAGTTATGAAATCAGAATCTAAGATTAAAATTCATAGATAGAATACCAACTTATTTTAGCAGAAGGATGTATCTCATTGGGAATTTCCTACATCAATGAAATTATAGGTCTAATCCTTATATGTATCTCCCTTGCAAATGATTAAAAACATAAGCATTGACAAATTATAACCTACAGACTTGCTTCTGGAGAAAATGCAAACTGTGATTTTTGTTGAAAGGCCTCCATAATGTAGATTTTTCCTAATCTCTCTCCTCCCCAATATTAATGCTCTACCCCATTCAAGCTTTTTCCCACCTTACTGACCCCTCCCCCTAATCCTGCTTTATATACTCTCAGCTCCAAGATCCACCTGTCTGGAAGACTTTTTCATTCAGTGCATAAAAATCCAATTTGTCTTTCAGAGATTAAGTCTCATTTTCTCTGTGAAGACTTTGGTGAATACTTCAGCTCTTTCTACTTTTCCTTTTCTTAATATACTTTCAGTCAAAAGATTTAATAAGAACCTACCATGTGCTAGGCACTGGGGATGCAAAGACAAAACCAGAAAACATTCTTTGCCCTCATCAGATTTGCATTCTGAACTTCTATACTCTATTCCTATAACAGTTATTACCTGTTACCATTTATTGATTGCCTGCTTCTACCTATTCCCTTGTTGTTGGATCCCTGGCAGAAAAAAGTTTCATTATGTAGTTAATTATTTATCACTACTATGCAGGTAAAAAGCCGACTGTCAAATAGCATGTCCTTGTATTTGAATGGGACAAGATCTCTAAAATAAAGGCAGCCAATCAAAATGATATATTCTGGGAAATTCTGAACCTACTTTGCAGCTGTGCATTAATCTATGGCAAAAATCCATGGAGAACTAATCAACATAAGCTAGAGATTGGGTATCTATATTAAGCACTCAATCATTGCCACTGCAAATTTCCACTTGGAACACAAATGGAACTCTGTCCCAAAACCAATGGAGGAAGTGAGCAATATTTATTTCCTCTAAGTTTAGCTAAGAAAACACATGTATTTCAAAAATATTTTTTACTCCTTTGCAAAGGATTTAAATGATATATTTTTAAACCTACAAGTGGAGCTTTTTTCACCCAAGGTTCTGGCCATGAGAAATGCAGCATCTGCTGAACTAGCTCAGCTTTCTGGGAGATCTATGACTTAAGGTACTCATGACTGACTTCATCATCATTGAAAAGTCTTCACTAAATGCTTCAATTTGAGCTGGAGTTTAGGAGTATGAAGTACAACCATATCTAAATTTAGGAGATGGTAACAAATAACAACAGCAAAAGAATAATGGCCTGAGAGACAGCAGCAGTAGAATCAAAGAATCAAGAATTTCAGAAATGAAAGAGAACCTTCCTTTTGCTGATGGCAAAACCAAAACTTAATGACAAATCCAAAACCATGTTTAGGAAAGGTGGACAGCTTTAAGGGTCCCACACATTAACAAGGAGGTAAGGGAACAGGTCTGTCATAAATGCAGAGAGGGAGTCACTTGATATATCTGAACTTTGGAGCAAATTACAAAATCATAGATGTGTTATAATTACTGTAATACATTTATCTGTGAATTTCTGCTATTTTCACCATTTCCGTAGCTTAATCATAGAAATTAGGTTAAGCAGTTGATAAAGTACTGGTCCTGGAGTCAAATCCAGCTTCTCATATTTAATGGCTGTGTGATCCTTGGCAAATCATTTAAATTCTGTTTGCATCAGTTTTCTTATGTGAAAAATGGAGATCACAACAGCATCTATTTCCCAGAGTTTTTATAAGATTAAAATAAGATCATAATTGTAAAATACTAGCATAGTGGTTAGCACATTATATAATTTATAAATAAAACACTTATAAATGTTACCCATTATTAGTACTCCTTTGTACTATAACTGCACATATAGAGATCATCAGAACCTTGATCTCTCCATCAACCACAACTGTTTATCTTCTCTGATCAAGAAATTTACAATTTTTTAATCTTATTTTCTATTACTATTGTTTATTTGTTTCAGTTGTGTCCAACTCTTCATAAATTCAATTGACATTTTCTTGGAAAAGATACTGGGGTGGTTTACTATTTCCTTTTCCAGCTAATTTTTACTAATGAGATAATTAAGGCAAATACAGTTAAGCGATATGGCCAGTACCACACAGATACTGTGTCTAAGGTCAGATTTGAACTCAGGAAAACTTAACTTGCTGATTTTAGGCTTGGAACCCTATTTGTTATATCACTTATCTGCCCCTTCTCTAATCATAATCTTTATAATTCTATAGTTATCTATCTCTTATTTCTTCTGAACCCATTCAACACCTTCATCATGACTTTCAGTCCCTTCATCTCTTGATATCTTCCAGGATATCATTCCTATTCTGGTTTTCTTCTCCTGCCTTCCCAGTCTTGACACTTTTATTGATGAGTTCTATTCTCTCATATTCCCTATTCATTTGCTCCCTTGTCCCATCACATTCATCTCATGTTAAAATCTAACCTGGATTACTCCTATAATTCACTTCTTCCACTTCTAATTACTTGTACATAAACATAGTTGTAGAAAGTTATGCATCAATGCTTACTAGATCCACTATAAATTTATATTCAATAATCTCAAATAAACCCTCACTACAGCAAAAAAAAATACAGTCCTCCCTAATTTATTATCTACTTCACTCCAACAATTTCTTTTTCAAATCTTCTTTACCCTCTTTAAATCTCCTATAATATTTCTCCTCACACTCTTAACTAAAAACTTTGCAACTTAACTGAGCAAACAAAATTCATTTATCATCAGCTTTCTCTTCATCTCACAACCACTTAGCATCATCATTCTTTCTCTTTTCCTTGACTCCAGCCTCCAAACATCTTTTCCATCCTTTTGCTTTTCTGTACTCACAAAGCTACTACCCTTGTCCAGGTCCCTAACAACCTTTCTCTGTACTACTAAAATAACCATTTTAAATTTTTAAAAAATTTTTTTATTAAAATAGTTTTCCAATCAATCTATCTGACTCATATCTTTGCATTTGAAGTCATTCTTCATATAGATGCCAAAATAATTATCTTAAAGCACAAACCTTGCCATGTTAGTCATCTATTCAACAAATTCAACAAGTCAATAAACTCTAGTTTATTGATTCCTTATTACATCTAGCATCAGATAAATCTCCTCTGATTGGTATTTGAAGCCCTCAAAACCAGACTCAAATCTAGTTTTGTTGCCTTGTTACATAGTATTTCCTTTCATGCACCATGGAATCTAATCAAACAACTTTTTATTTATCATTCTATAAGATACTGCATCTCTTACAACCATATCTTGCACTGACTTTCCTACATGACTGGAATTCATTCCCTCCTTCTCTTTCTTACAATCCTTAGTATTTTTCAAGAAATATCTACTACATTGGGTCATTCCTAATATCTCCAATTGTTAAGGCCCTCATCTCAAAATCACTGTGTATCTATTTTAGATGTAGCAATATATGTGGATATGACTTCTACCAAATAGCCTGTGAGTTACAGGAGACCAGGAATTGTTTTTTGTTGTGTCCAGACCAGCTCTCTGGAGGATCTTGGTCCAGCCCCAGTCCTTGGTCTTAGAAGAGGAGTAAAGAAGCAGGACTCACATGATGGTTAAACATGGAGTCCATTTCTTCCAAAGCCCCTCAGCCTCATGTACCCTAATACCCTTACATATCCATAGCACACTGTGCATGAGCTAACTATATACTGTGCATGCTGGACCACATAAACAACTCACTATTGCATGCAGATGCCTCTTTGCCACTTGTTATCACCTGCTTTAATCACAACACAGGTTGTCACAGCCCCCTGACTTCTCAGGAAGGCCTAGAGCCCTTAGAGGAGATGGGGAGCTGAACCAGACATTGTCAGCAGGTTCCCTCGGGGCTGAAGGAAATTATACCTCACCCAGAGTAACCCCACTGTCTGTGGCCCTTTACAGCTTTTGCTTTTGATTTTATATCACCAGAAACTATTACAATGCCTGGCACATATTATGTACTTAATATGCTTACTGAATGATTTATCAAATGATGTAGGCAGACTTAAGTCATCTAAATGAAGTAGGATCTCATCTAAAAAATGTCGTGAGCTATTGTATCAAATGCAGCTCCAAAGTCTAACATAGTTCTTAAATCTGTCGTACACTTATTTCAGACCTCTAGCAATATATTCTACTCCAGCTCATCTAAAACTTTGACATGGGAGCAAATGATGAAAGTAGGATTTGACAAGTAAATGAAAATCTTTCAAGTGTCATTAATTTTAAAAAATAATAAACTAGAAGCTAAAGAAAAATAAATATTTAAGAGAAGTAAGACATTTTTACATCTACTTTGAAGGCCCTTTTCTTTTAGAAGAGATCCTGTTAAGGCCTCTTCTTAGGGGTGATGGAATGATTCCAAACCCCAAAGAAAGATTAGCTATTCCACAGCTAACTTTAGATAATAGCATTCAAATGATGTCCTCTGAAGCCACACAGCAATTGAATGGAAAACCTGGATTGTTGGCCTCAGGCCCTAAATAATTTCAGCTATATCCAATATAGTTAACTAGAAAATAGAAATGCCCAATATATTTAAAAGTTTGGATTTGGGGTAGAGGCGAGGATGATTGGAAAGAAAGAATAAAAGAGCAGGATCCCCATGGACAATTGTGATACAAAAAGGAAAACAGTTTGCTGCAAAGCATTTTACTTAATTATCTTTCAACTCTGACATATAATCAGTTGGACCACTGAAGGCAAATTTTCTTGATTTTTTTAAAGGATTAACAGAGTAATCCTTCATAGGTATTAGGAAGCAATAATTGTATAACTTCACAGAATGTCATCATTTCATGCTGTATAGTGGAGTGGAAAAGACATTGGTATGAAAAATGTGAATTTAAATTATAGCTCTGTAATACTAGGTAGACCATTTGACTTCTGAAAGTCTCATTTTTCCCATTTGGGAAGTGGGTATACACTACCCACCTCGAAAAAATGTTATAAGACAATATTTTGTCAATGGAAAATACTAACACATCAAAAAAGATGTGTGAACTCTGCAGCTTTTACCTTCCCTCCAGCAAACAGATCACAACATAGCCATGTCTATTCCTCAGTGAAACTGATCAGTGATCAGCACAACTGCTTTGTCCATTGATTGTGTGCCTGACATACTTTATGTGGGTTCTCCTCAATAAGATCATAGCTATAAACCTAGAAGTGGTCTCAAGGGGAATCTACTCCGGTTTTCTCATTTAACAGGTAAGCAAACTGATGTGCACAAGGGTTAAATGGTTTCCTCAGTGCCACACAGGGATTAAGCAACTAAGCCAAAATTCAAACTCAGGGAATTTGACTCCAAATTCAGGGCTTTGAATTCAATATTCTTTCTATTGTATATAATGTTTGTGGCCTATTCACACCCATCATAAGGCAACACATTAATTACCCATTGCATAATTCTCAGTTTCAATTCTTTGTAGATTATAAAGTTGTGTAAGAATTTTTTTTTAAAAAAATGATTGTTTCTGGAAGGAATTTGACATCATTTAAAATACTCTGAATGTTCTTTTATATCAGAAAGAATATTGAATTTTGAGCTAAAGAACCTGAATTAAATTCTGTCTCATTTATTTATTAGCTGAGTATCTCTAGGCAAGTCACTAAAATACTCTAGATTTTTGTTTTATCTATAAAATGAGATTGGATTACATTATTTCTAAAACCCTTTGCTTATCTAAATTTGTTAGCCTATATATATTACATTTGTTTTTGTATTCCCAGAGAGCCTAGAAAAGAATAAGTACTTAATCAATGTTTCTTGGCTGAAAGTTTGACATTCAATCATGTTTCATCTTCATCCATCCAGCTATCCACCCGGGCCATTTTACTATGTGTCTATTGTACATACCCTCAAGAATCCACTCTCCAAATTCTGATAAAATTAATTCAATCCCCTTTGGAGCTAAATGAATATAAATTTATATAGACCACTATCTAACTGTCTTAAATCCCCAGAAAAGAGCATTCTTCCCCTTCACATTCCATCCAGCTATCTAAGACATACCATTATGATTTTTGCTATGAGTCCATTGCTTCTGGAATCTGTGCCAATTGGATGCTCTGTGAAACAACTCATCACCCTATGTATCTCCCCCGATTCTTCTTTTCCTAGTCATTTCTAGCCTATATTGGCTGTTTTTCCCAACCAGTATATAAGCTTTACTTTTTATATTTGAGTTTCCAGTGTCTAAAACATAGTAGTGTATAGTGTACATTTTTTCATTCATTCATTCATTCATCCATCCATCCATTCATTCATCTTTTAATCTAGTTTCCAGGGATCTGCTTCATTTTATCATGCTCTGATATATCCAACAGGGAGAACTATAAAGAGTCCCAATGTTCCAGCAACTTCCCTCACCCATCATTGTGGGCAAGGAGTATAAAAGACAGAAGTTTGGCTACTGCTCATTCTTCATAAAAGGAGAGGAATAGAATATTCGCTGACCAACCTCATGAATATCAGATGTGAAGGGCAATGCAGAACATGGGCTTTCATAATTACTTTTGTTGACCGGCATTCTTGTTCAGTCCCCTCCCCTGATTCCACCTTTAAAAAATAGAAGAGGAAAAAAAGATTTCTTAGAATCCAACATTGAATCCAAATTCCTAGAGGAAATAATCAGCATGGAGGAGGAGAGCAGAGAATAATTACTGGATGTATGCTTTTTCTAGTCTTCAGGTGTTCACCAATGATTCTTTTATCTCAATTTGTCTGTATTTGCGCTTATTATGTATTTGAAGCTTAAATTCTAAACACTCCTTGTAAGATTCTGCTTCCCATACTAATTATAGATAATAAACAGCTGCTAGAATGTCCTCTGGTTAACACTTATATTTAAACTCTAGTCATTCCCTTCAGAATAAGATTTCTTCCTTTGGTTCTGCTCTATTCTAACTCTTTTTTTTTTCTCAACATTTTGAATTGAAATATCTGCCATTAGAATTTTATTTAATGACTTTCCGCCAGAGCTAAATCATTAGAGAAATAATGTGGACTACTGATGGGAAAAATCTGGCTCTCAAATTAGGAAACTCTAAGTTCCAATCCTCTCTATGACTTCTGTTCACTATGCAATCATAAATAAGTCTTCCCTTAATCTCTTTCTGCCTCAGTTTTCCATCTGTGAGTTTAAGAGAGGGAAAATGATTTACAGGAGTTGTGTACTCAAATGAGTTAATGACCATAAAGTATTTTTAAAAATTAGAGATTTTATGAATAATCAGGAAAAAAAATCTCTGGGAAATCTCATAACTTCTTCAGAAGTATCTATTATTTCTTCTCTAATCTTTATCTTTCCCTTAGGCCTCTTTTTCTCCTCCATTTTTTTAATAACTAAAAACTCTTTTCTTTCTTGTCAGTGTTGCAACAAGAAGTTTTCAGAAAAATAAAAGCACCTTTGCCCAGATCTCTTTGCAGATTTGTCATCTTATTGACTTCCATATCTCTCATTTATGTTAAGAAATTAAGAATTCTCATTATACTGGCCCTTGCTTCTTTGATGGCATTTCAGTAGAGAAGTGACAAAGCCCCATAGGCTCGATCAATTTTAATTCTATCTCCTGCAATTTGTCTGCTGTACCTAGAATGTTGGTATGTGTATAGGGAGAACAGACAAGTTTTGCCCTTCAATCCCCTCTGGCATACTAACTTTTCAGATATTGCTGCTACTATTCTCTTTTCAGTGACCAATATTCTTTTCAGAATCTCTACTGCTTTCCCCTAACAATTCATCTTATAAACTACCTCCAAATATATATATATTCGGATTCCTAGCTTGATACTTGAGTTCTCTAGCTGAATTTTGAAAAGCTGAATTTGGAGATAAAATTTGAATGCTAGAGATGATCCCTTTTGTCTTTTAGATAATGAGGACTCTGTGTCAACAGTGATTATCTAATGGATATGACCTATTTACACCCATCACCCCAAGTGAAATAATTCAGGATAAATTAATTTTTTTTCAAAAGTAAATTGTTTTCATTGGAGTCATATAGATAATTGCCTTGACCTTTCATGGCTCCTTTCCCTATGCATATTGGAACACTGTGTAGATTCCCATTTTTAAAATAACCAATTAGAGTAGCATGGATTCCACTTAAGGACAAATGGTGGCTTGACTTTATTAACTATTTCAATTACAAGAAAAATTCCAAAAATAAATTTTGGGGAAAAGTTTTTTTTTGTTTGTTTTTGTTTTGTGGTGCATCATAATTCTTATACACATGGAACTGTTCAGTTGATATCAATGACTCAAGGTCACTGGAGGTAAGTCCTACTTGGAAAGAAAAAAGTACACACACACACACACACACACACACACACACACACACACACACACACCTCCTATAGCTCTCAGCAGGCATTTAAACTTCTCCACAGCACTGGAAGGAATGAAACTCTTATTAAGTGCCAGACACTATGCTTAACACTTTTACAGATATCTCCTTTGGTGCTCACAAAAACTATTATTATCCTTATTTGATAGTTTAAAAAAAAAAAAAAACTGATACAGACAGAAGTAGCACAGTAGATAAAATGCTGGGCCTGGAGTCAGTAAGATTCATTTTCTGGGTTCAAATCTGGCTCCAGATGCCTATGATCTGTGTGACCCTGGGTAAGTTTTTCACTGTGATTTTTTTCATCTATAAATGAACTGGAGAAGGCAATGGCAAGCCACTTCAGTGTCTTTTCCAAGAAAACTTCAAAGAAGGTCACAAAACGTCCGGAATGAGTTAACAAAAACACACAACTTAAGTGTCTGAGGCTAGTTTTGAACTAAGGTTTTCCTGACCCTGGGTCCAGAGCTCCATCTATTGTGTTCCCTTGCTGTCACTGTCACAAAAGATCTTACTTACTTTTTTTTTTTCTTCCTGAGGCAGTTGGGGTTAAGTGACTTGCCCAGGGTCATACAGCTAGGAAATGTTAAGTGTCTGAGGCCAGGTTTGAACTCAGGGCTGGTGCTCTATCCACTGTGCTTCCTAGCTGCCCCATCTAACTTATTTTCAATTTAAGTCATAATAACTCCCCATAAATACTCTCCATTTCATTCAAATTGACCAACTTTCCCCCACACACACCTCAAGTTGGCTATCCCTATCCCTGGAATATGTTACCTTTTCATCTCTGCCTCTTGAAATACTATGGTTTTATACTTGTCTTTCTAATAAAATGTAAGTTTCTTGAGGACAATTGTTTTCATTTCTATCTTTGTTTCACCAGGATGATGTTGTACACAGAGTAATTTCTTGACATAGGCTCTTAAAAATGAATAGAAATGAAATTGATCTCGAAAATTTGTATTTTGTTGAATTTAGAGACCAACAATTCATAATTTCTGAATTCCTTTTCTTTTTATCTGTAACCTGAGAGTTGAAAGGATCTTTTGACTAAAATTTTCTGTATAAATTCACTATTATTTCAAGCACATTATGACTTTCTTAGTTCTATAAACTTAGTTAACAAAGCTTTTGCCTATAATTTGAATTTTTTGACTTCTTCTAAGTCTCAGGATTTGCAAGGCCAGAATCCCAAGTATATATGCAATTTCCACTATGTGACAAATCAATGATGAGTGCTTGTTTTTCTTCTAAAAAAAAAAAGTTTGCAAGTTTAAAGAAAAAAAAAGGAGTGAGGGAAAAAGAATGACAGTTTTATAAAAAGGAATCCAGTCAACTATCATATTAAATTCCTTTATGAGTAAAGCAAGCTGGATATGGAGACAAATGAGTCCGGTGAGTGCAATGCTGTTTCATCACATAATAATTAACAATAGGAAAGACACAAGCTAAACCCACACTATATTATGTCATTGAACTAATACAGACATTAAATTATCTCCTCCATACTAAGGGAATTCATGGTATGTAATGTGTGATGAAGGCAATTTGTAATAAGATCTTAAGAAGGAGAATGGATTGCAACTTAAATGAGATGTAGTATCCCTCCAGACTATCATTGTTATTAGCCTGAAGGCTAAAATAAATCATCTTGCACTGGACTTAAGATAAGTTTTGTCCAAAATCAATGTAGACAAAATTAAAAAAGAAGCATAAAAGTGGGAATTTTTTTTTTTTACATCCAAGAGTTCTGATAAAGGACTCATCTCTAATATATATAATTGACTCAAATTTATAAGAATATAAGCCATCCTACAACTGATAAATGGTCAAAGGACATAAACAGATCTAAAGCAAAATTCTTTGCAAATCTGATTCCTATATGTTCACTATTATTAATTTTACCTAATTGAATCAAAATAAATTGGCTGCTCCTGAGAATTTCTAAAATTATACTTTTTTGAATTAACAGACCTATAATGTACAACTTCCTGAACTTTTGTCATGGGCCAAGAACCTTATGATTTTGGATTCACTCGGATCCAGCCCTTCTGCCCCAGTCCAGTTTTCAATGCTCCACAAAACATTTTACCCTAAAAAGTAATAATAACTTATAAATGGTTTTCTGTTAAACTGGCCCAGGTTATCCACTAATTCCCTAAGATTTCTCAAACAATGTCCGCTGGATTATACTAGAAAGTCTCAGAAAACAAAAAAAGTGGTTGTATGAAGGGAACGGAATTATTCTTCACTTCCTACATGGCATTCATGTCATGTTAACTTATTTTCCTTTATGAATGATTAGTATGTTTAAGTAAATAATGTTCACAGTCACTGAGTTGTGGCTAATTTCCAATATAACCAATTGTTAAGGCATTTCCATTATGTCTAGATGTACATTGATGAGCTGTCTCCAGTATTATCAAGAAAAGAGAAAAAAGTGATTTTAGTGCACTGTGACCTCAATATGAGTCACTAATGTATTTGGTGTGACAGCCAAAAAAGTCTAGGTGACCTCAAACTGTATTAATAGAAGCATAAAGTACAAAAGGAGGAAGCTGAGTGTCCTTCTGTATTCTGCCCTGTATAGTCTGGATTTAGAGTGTGATGTCTATGACATGTTTAGAGAGAACATTGAAAAACCTGAATCAGAACATAAATCAAGGAGAAGAAAGACATACAACGAGGAAGACTGAAACCTTGCCAAATATAATCCATTCAAAGGAGATAATTACATTTAGTATGGGAAACTTAATACTTGGGGGCTGCCTCCTACATGATTCATTTTCTAATCCCTATAGATGGTAGTACTCTTGCCTTTCAAGCCCTGCTTTTAAAAATTATATATAGATATACATATGTAGATATGCTATTTAATTTAAAATAACTTCACTATATACATTATGTAAATATATATAAAGATATATATATATATATAAAACTTCACTACACAATTCATTACATGCACGCTCACACATGTATATTATGTTTACTTATCTGTGTATAATATATATACCTTACCCTCAAATGCAATGTGAGGTTCTAGAAATAAATCTATTTCTTTTTGTTTTTGTGTAACACATACATAGGAGTACAGAGGCCTTTTTTTTAAACACAATAGATGCTTCATAAATATTTTTTCAATGGAATTTAACTGATGTGATATCTATCATCAAGGGTTTCAGGGGCTATCATTAATGAATTGATTGATAAATCAATGAAACCACATTTATTTTCATTTGTCTTATGGCTCAGTACTGTTTTTTTAGGTATTAGGGTTGTAAATAAAAAATTGAGATAGTATTTGCCCTCAGAGAGGTTACATTCAAAAGAGGGTATATAATACCCCTCACACACACATACACACATATAGGAATTTAGTAGCCAGTGTAGAAGAGAGTTCTAGTTTAGACAATTTCAGTTATAGTGACTGGAGCCATGGGGAAGTAGAGTCTCATGTTCTTTTCAAAACAAATTGTGTTCTTGATTTTGTCATTTTTCCAAAGCAAGAACAGAAGATAGAAATAAGAAGGGATGATGGTATCTCAGATGGCATTGGTAACTTAGGAATTGACAGTATGGATAGCAAGAATTAGATAACCACCTAGACAGTCATTATTAATGCTTTGTGCATTATACAGCTATAGATATGGAGATAATAAACCTATGCACATGCCCAGGTATATTTACATTATAATGCACATGGGTTATGATTGAAATACATATGCATATATATAATGTTTTATATTCATACACATATTTAATTTTATGATGTTTAATAATATATGCAAAAAGCAGGTGGGCTTGTTATGTGCTGCATATCCAAAGTGTAATTTAAGAAGGGACTAAACCTTGCATTAGGTATGCATGAAAGGTTAAAAGTTCTAGAGGAAGCATCCAGCATTTTTAGTAGATTATCTATGGAGTGAGAGAAGTAAGTTTGAAAAAAAAAAAAAAAAAAAAGCTTTTTCATATAATTTCTGTCAGAATGTTCTTCCCTTTACACCCTCCACTGTCACTGCCTACTCAGAGACTTTTAAAAGCCCAAGCCACACATAAGTGTTAATGGTAGATGTTTCTACACATAATCCTGAAAAAAGACATATGCATTAGGAGAAAAGAACATTCAGACATTTTGGATTTTTCAACACAGAAGAGAGAGCCAAAGTAGGGACATTGTGGTAAGCAAATCGTAGTTCTTTGGAGGGAGTTGAGTAAATAAAATAGTGGCGCTACTTATGATACCACCAATGAGACTGAATACAATAGTGCAGAAAATTGAAGAAGGAAAGTTAGTACTGAGAAGGAAAATAGCATGCTTCAAAGGGATATCCGAAGAAAAGGAGGATGGAGAGCACTAAAAAACAGCATAAAAAAAAAAAAAAAAAAAAGATTTCAATCATCATGGATCACCAAAATGTACCCCATTTGTTTAGAGTCACTTTTTTTGCTATGTTTTCTACCATTCTGTTGAAATGCTACTTAATTTGTATCTATTATTTAACTTTTTAAAAAATCCTCAGACTGTAAACTTCTTTGATATATTTATGTTAAATTTCTTCATAGGACAAGTAGCGTCAATTAGAGTGTCTATTAGGCATTCAATAAATATTTATTGATTTTATTTGAATAGGTGAGGAAGTCCACATTATTGAAATTTTACTTGTAGGTAAAATAATATGACGGAGACATAAGGACAAAAATCATCCCTAAATTACAGAGTCATAAAATATTTAAGTCTAAAGAGTCCTTGCTAAGATCTAGCACAACTTCCTCATTTTTTCTGACCTTAAAACTTAGGTTAACTGGATTTTCTAAGGTCACACAAGCTAGTTAGTGGTTTACTCTAATTAATTCCAGGATTAATTACTTTTTCAAAAAGACCTTTTGTAACTATATTGTAATTGTATTTAAATGATAACAATTTTCTGTAACATCCTTTTAAAAAAAAAATCTCAGTAGTGCTACCAGGACTGGGTCAATATCAGGAAAAAATTACATGTATAAAATCTGGAATCCATCTCAACTTTCTTTTACTTGCATCCCCCAAATAAGACCACTTACAATCATTTTACTTCCATATGCATTTATTGAGTTCCCATTTTGAAAGTTTCCTCTGCCCTCACTCACACCTCTCCCCCCCCCTTTTTTTTTTTGCAAAGGGGAATAGAATGGAAATATAATTTTCTTTGAAATGTTAGCAATTTTTTCAGGTCCTGAGGATAAGCATCACACTTAAATAAAGAAAAAATTTCCCCCTCAAAAGTAAACCATAATGTTCTTCTTCTTTGTTCTAGAGAAAAGCACATAGAACTGTGAGAAGGGTTATGTAACAAGAAAGCATATTTTGGCTCAAAAAGATAAAAACTTCTTATTAGAACTATTGTGGAAATGGATTAGACTATCTATGAGAGCAGTGAGTTCTTATAACTGAAGACCTTTAAGCAGAGGACTCATGTTTATGTGTTATAGATGTTTCTGCTCAGGCTAATTATTGAAGCAGAAGACTTCTACAATTTCTTCCAATTTCTCTTTTTAATGATGATATTCTAATGATTCTAGGAGAAAAAAGTAGAGAAAGACCTCATTCACCCTCAAGAAATCAAAAAATGTGTACAGCTTGTTTTTTTTTAAATTTATATCTTTGTAAATATACTTGTATAGACATCAGAGGAAATTATAAAATAGCTATTATTAGGACTCTGACCTGAATGACAAAGAAGGTAGTTCAAACTTGGGATGATTTGGATCCAGAGACAAAAAAGAGTCACTAGTTTGGAGCAAGCAACTGATTTAATTCTCAACAACAGGGTCCAATAGGAAGATTGAGGAACAGGTATGGACGATCAGCATCATAATGCTATATGGGTAGGCAGATAGCAGATACTCTAGAAGGCAGGTGGACCATGCCATGGGAGAGGGGAAAGGGAGGGGCAAGAATTTATGAAGGCTAGGCATTGTAGTAGGTGCTAATTATAAAAAATACAAGAGAGAGTCCCTTTAATTAACTTGCATTAATTTTAAGGACAAGGCAGAAATGCCTTAAATGAAACCAATTTTAAAAGGTTAATGTTAAAGGTGATAATGTTCTTAGGAAACATCTAATCTATTTATTTTACAACTGGAAACTGAAGTCCAGAGAATTGAAATCACTTTCCTGGATCAAAAAAGAATATTAATCAGAATTGTGGCTAGACTTGAGTGCCTAACCCAAATCTAATATTCTTTCTTTTTTTTTTTTTTTTTCCCAATACACCCAGGATAAAACCAGATTGGTTCCATAACAAAATTAGGCTCCAGTTTGTTTTCTGCACTGGGACTAATAAAATGATTGACATTTGCATAATACAAACTATAAATTCTATAGAGATCTGGTCAGAAGGAGCTGGGAAAGTCATCACAACAACAATCATAATGGTAATGAGATAATGTATAATTATTGATGTTTACATTATAATTAAATGTTTACAAAGCACTTTACATATCCCAAACACCGAAGCTTGTTCAAGCAATACAGAGTATAAAACTAGAGGTCATATTACCAAAGTAATTGAAGTTTGATTTTGGAAATCAAAGATACAGCCTAGGGGCTCACTGAAGATTGTGCTGTCATAGTCCCAATTGCCTGACAGCATTTAGAGTGAGTCTGTTTTAATAAAATCTTTCCCATACTTCGGCTAAGTGAGTTGTGGCCTTTAGCTCCATTGTAACTGCTTCTGGTAAAGAATAGGAGAAATGAAAGCTATTTATTTTCTTTTTCAGACATTTGGAATTTAAGAGAAAATGAGATCCTCAAAATGAACTCCGATGTGCTGCTCAGAGGGCTTTTATACCTTTCTAATGGTAAATATGTTCTTGGTAGAATTGCTAGATTTCAGCATGGGGAAACTTAAAATGATCAAAGCTTAATCTAAATGATTGTTCTTAATCTAAATGATTTGTTCTTTCCCAGTGCCATCAAGATTTTCTTTCCTATGCTATTAGAATCATTTTCTGTTGTTTTAACTAGTCATCTTTTCCTTTGTAATGATACATTCTAACCTGAAGATCTCCAGGAAAAAAATGACAGACAAGGGAAAAAAAATGTTCCACAGAGTGAAGATTCTAAAGCAAATCTGTCTTTGTTTGCCAAGTTGGACTTAGCACTTTGACATCTGTCTCAAAATAGAAACTATATAGTAAGGGACATTTTTCAATTGCCAGGGAGAGAAAAGGTGTTCCCAGGGTCCCAATGGATTGCATTTGATTGACTGCAAGGATCTCTCAATATTAAATAATTAAATGATTTTATTCATATCAAAGTTAATCTAAAATTTCAGTTAGATTTTTTTTATGCCAGTAAAATTAATATTTTTTTAAAAAGCAATTTGATATGCCTTTACTACCACAGCAAAAAAGTGCCATGTTTTTCATTTATTTTACATAGACATAAAAATATTAATAATAATAACATAATTATTTGCCTTTTCAGGGTTTATAGACTACTCTTCCCAGAGCCCCTTAAATTAAATAGTAAAATTATTTTTATATACTTTTTTTTAGATGAAGAAACTGAGAATTAGAGAGATTCAATGACTTATCTAAGGTCACAAATTAAGTAGAATCTCAGAGGTAACAGGAATGCCAATAATCATCTTATAAAACCACTTATCACATATATTAATATTTTCTATAGTATAGATGTTCTATAATTGAACATCTTCACATAGGTTCAAATTCATCCATTTTTCATAAAGATTTTCATTGTTAGGAAGTTCTTCACTATACTATGTTTCTCTGTTTTCCATTCATTGATCTTCATGCTGCCCACTAGATTAAGACTAAATAAATCATAGTTAATGAGCATTTATTACACACTTAATGCATGGAAAGTAGGATCTAAGCACTCGAAACAAAATGAAAGGCAACAATCTATCCCTACAAATATGTAGGGAGTCCAATTGGAAAGTCAATATGCAATATGCGAAGTCAAAAAGCAAACAGGTATGAAAGGCAAATAGATGGATAGAAAGATAGATTGATAGATTTATAGATAAATATAGATATATAAAATATATAGATATAGCTTTAAGATATATAGGTACAGATAGTTATAGATAAAAAGATATATAGAAATAGATATATGCATATGTATATATATATACAGATATGTGTTTTATGTATACAAATATCTCTATATAATTCCAATTTGACCAATTTACTCTATGAAAATAATTAAAAATCACTCATAACTCATATCTTCATATCTCAATTTTTTGTTTTTCCTATTTATAAAAATAATTTTGAAATATAGTTCTATAAAAATAGTTTTGGAATCTTTCTCTTGCTCTTCCTCAATATATACTTACAGATAGATGATAGATATCTATATATACACATATACATATATATGTAAATATAACATGATTTTATTGCATAAATACATACATATATGAGAGACAGAGACAGAGACAGCAGATTGCTATCTCAGAATTCCTGCTTCCTTGAGCTTCCCTCACTTAACCATTGATTATTGCCCCACCTAAAATACTATACTTTTTAAAAAACCTTTTGATTCCTAATTTCTACTTAAGTGACTTCTCTTTCACAAAATTTCCTAAAAATTTCTTTCTTTTTTGATGGTGTGCTGACTTTTTGTTTCATCTTTGAATCTCTTTTCTTTTATTTGCAATGTGTAGTGATATTTCCTGATTGTTTGACAGTGAAATGTGTAGCTCCTTCCTGTAATCTTTTTTTTTTAATTGTAGTAAGCTTATTTATTTTTGTTTTGTTTTGGTTTTGCTTTTTTTCTGAGGCAATTGGGGTTAAGTGACTTGCCCAGGGTCACACAGCTAGGAAGTGTTAAGTGTCTGAGACCAAATTTGAACTCAGGTCCTCCTGACTTCAGGGCTGGTGCTCTATCCATTGCACCATCTAACTGCCCCTAGTGTATTTATTTTTAATACACATTGCTTTATGAATCATGTTGATAGAGAAAATCATAATAAAAGGGAGAAAAAAGGTGAGATAAAAAAACAGAAAAAAAAAGTGAACTTAGTATGTGTTGATTTACATTCAGTATCCTTAGTTCTTTTTCTGGATGCAGATAACATTTTCTGTTCAGTTTTTTGGGACTGCTTTTTCTCAGTGAACCACTCAGAAGAACCAAGCCTTTTACAGTTGATCATCACACATTGTTGCTGTTATTGTGTACAATGTATTCCTGGTTCTGCTTGTTTTGCTCAGCATTAGTTCATGTAAATCTTTTCTATAATCAGCTTGTTCATCAATTTTAATTGAACAATAATATTACATTACCTTCATTTACCATATCTTGTTTAGCCATTCTCTAATTGATGGGCACCTATTCATTTTCCAATTCTTTGCCACTACAAAAAGAGCTGCTACAAACATTTTTGCACATGTGGGTCCTTTTCCTTCCTTCAGGATTTTCTTGGGATAGACCCAGTAATGGCACTGCTGGGTCAAAGGGTAGGCACAGTTTGATAACTCTTTCATCATATTGCCATATTGCTCTCCAGATTGGTTGGATCATTTCACAATTCCACCAACAATGCATTAAAGTCCCAGTTTTCCCCCCATCCCCTCCAACATTTATCATTATCTTTTCCTGTCATTTTAGTCAATCTGAGAGGTGTGAGATAGTACTTTAGAGTTGTGTTAATTTGCATTTTTTTAATCAATAGTGATTTAAATTTTTTCATGTAACCATAAATGGCTTCAATTTCTTCATCTGAAAATTCTCTGTTCCTATCCTTTGATTATTTATCAATTGGAGCTTCCTGCGATCTTGAAAGATAACCCTTATTTAGGTAATACCAGCTGACTGGGCATATTGTTCACATAGGTTTTCAAGTCAGTTTAATAACAAGGTCACCCTTCTTTATAATAACTTCAGTTTATCAATGTCTCTCCTCACATGTCACACCTCACACATTAGTTATGTAACTTGGTTGGATCACATTGATTTTGTTAGCTCACTAAAATCCCTAAAAGGTATTGCTATCAAACTATATCATCCATCCTGTATTTGAACAGTTAATTTCCTGATTATCTATGCTAGGGCTTAACCTTCATGCCTATTGCAATCTATCTTTTTGCCCCCTGTAATTAACCAGAGCTATAAAAGACTGGCAGAGGATAGTTAAGATTTGGATCTGCTTTTCTACTGATGTGAGGCAGCTAAGTTGCGAAGTGGATAGAAATCTGGGCACGGAGTCAGGAAGACAATTTAAATTCAATCTCAGATACTAATAACTATGTGACCCTGGGGAAGTCATTTAACTTCAGCTTGCCTCATTTTCCTCAATTCCTACAATGGAGATTAATATTAACACCTATCTTTCAATGTTGTTGTGAATATCAAATAAAATAATATTTGTAAAAAGTGGCTTAGTATAATATGTGATTCATCGCAGGCACAAAAAAAAAAAAAAATTATTTCACTTCCTCTCTATTTCCCTGACTCAAAGCAAAACTTTTTGTTTGTTTTTACTATACATTGAATCACCATAAAATATTTTAAATATAAAAATATATAGTGTTATGAGGATTCAGAAGGGCTCCTTTTTGTCTTCAGTAATCAGAGAATATTTGGTAGAAGGAGCAGATATAGTGTAAGTGACATTGTAAGAGGAGGGAAGAGGACTTCAGTCAGTAAAGTACAAAGTGGATTTGAAGAATAATGAATTTGGTTGAAAATATAAAGTGAATTTGAAGGACAATAACTACTTTTACTAAATAATAGAAAGTATGAGGATCTAACTGGAAAGACAAATTAAGTTTAGATTTAAATTGCAAATACTTGGCTATGACAATTTTACTTAATATAGTGAAGAAAAAAATGGAAGGATTGTCTGGCTTTGTTTTGCATAACTGTTATATATTATATTTTTTATTTGGAGTTTTGCTTCTTTGTTTGTTTTGCCAGAAGACTTTTGAGAAACAAAAATCAACAAACCCATATCAAAAAATTGCAGGTTTTCATAATCAAAATGATTGCATCCTGTTTTCATTAAAGCACAAGCATCTCCCTTAACAAAATCAATAGTCATTATTATCTTCTTAAATCTAACCTGACTTGAAGCAATATTTCATATTCCATTAAGATTTGTTACAACTAAAGTCAATGTTTGAGATTACTATTTTTTTCTTTTAAATCAAGGTTTCTATTATGAATTGAGATAGTAACAATGGTGCCAACTTCAAATAAGAGTTGAACTATTATATCATTTGTTTCTGAAACTGACTTCAAAACTTTATTGCTTCTTAAATAGTTAATTTACATTCTAGCTCATTTAGACATATATTAACAAATTCTCAAACAGAATAGAAATCTATTTACCACCAGTGTTCTATTATATCAGGATATTAGAATATATTTGTTAGATAATTATAAGAAAGTGTTTCAATTCTGAAAGAATTAAAATGAACACCTTAATCATCTACCTTCTTGCTTCATAATTCAGAAATTGAGTATTGGAATATTGTGCCGAACAATTCCCAATGCTTCTATAAGTAATTAATATGGTCCCCTAAAAGGGATGCTAGGTGAGTGTCCATCAAAACTGAAAAACTATTAGGATTTTACAAATGCTACACACTTGCTTTTCTATTGAATATAGGTATGTCACAAATAAATTTTTAAAAAATAGTGGTTGACTTTTTAAATTTTAATTCTTTGTGGTTAAATTACTAGAATATAGAATAAAGTCAAGCTTCTCCCTCCCCTTTCTTTTTGTTGGATATCCTCTTCAGAATCTGTCAGAGTCTAATGATAGTAACCAATTTTGAAAGGGCTTACTGTTTACTTAAACGTTTCCCAGAAGGCTCCATATCTAAAAAAAAAAAAAAAATTATTTAATATTATCATATAATTCTATCTCATGCATCACATACTGTCACTTGTTTAAAAATCAATATCTAATTTTTGTTTTATGAATCATTGCTTCTAAATAAAATTTTATAAAATCCTTTATCCACAACATTGTAGGAGGTAGAGCCAAGTATTTGTTTTCTTACATTTTATAGATGAGGGAACTAGAAATAAGGGAAGTAGAATAACTTGCCTACTATCATACAGTTACAAATATATGGTATTGGAATTTGAACCCAGGTTTAGCTGACTCTAGAGTGAATACTCTTTTTGAGAGGCATGCTCTCTTTTGGACACAGTACATTACTGACAACTTCATTAGAAGGGAGAATAACAAAATGTTCAGACTCTCCAATGCTCATAACACATTTTAACATATATTTATTTGCCTGTTTTCCCCATCACTATCCTTGATAGTGAGTTCTTTGAGAGTAGTATTACTTTCAACAACTCATTAACCTTCCTGGGTCTCAGTTTCCTTCATTGTAAAGTGAGAGAGTTGGATGATTCCTAAGGTACATTCCTGTCATAGTATTTTGTGATTTGGGGATTGTATCTAGGCGGTAATTAATTATGTTTTTTTTTTTTTTTTTAAGAAAAAGTAAATGACTTTTATCTTTTTGTGATTTTGTTTACCTACCAAAATTAGTTACATAAAATGGCAAAAAAGGGAAGTTTTTCAGTAGTTAAAGGAAGAGATTGCTTTGTAATATATGAAAAAACTATTTTTACCCAAAAGGGGGTGGGGAGAAAAACCTAAGAAGTGATAGATGAGGGTGGGGTTGTTTTTAATTAATTTCATAAGAATAAGTTAGCATTTTTTCAGGAACTTGAGTTCATACTAGAGGTCATTGGCAGCTAAGCTGTAGGAAGTACAGCCTTCTGGGAACTAGGTGCATGACAGAGCAAGTCACTTAAAGTCCTTAGCAACAATTTCCTTATTTGTAAAACGAAAACAGAAACAGGACCCAGCAAATGGTTATTTTAAGGACCGAATCAGTTATGAGTAAAAAGTGTATCCACAGCAGCTGGGACACTCTCTTGCAGCATAGGATTGACTAATTTAAGAGCTCTGCTGTATCTGGGAATTAATTTATTGAAGTGAATGTTTCATGCCACTGTTTTAACCACCATCCTCCCTTAGGATTGAGGTCCTAGAGTAAGAATGGGCCCATAGTTTAGAAATTGTTTTTTTTTTTTTCTTTTTTTTTCCCTTCAAATTTTTCTCTTCCTAGTGTTTAGTACAATGCCAGCCACACAGTATATGGGTAATAAGTGCTCATTGAATTGAATTGATGCAGACTTCCAGGGCTGGAGCCAAGATGGTGGAGTAAAGTCAGGAAGCTCCTCGAACTCTCCCCGTTTCCCTTGAAAACCACATGAAACCGAGCCTCTGAACAGAGTCTGAGGGAATGAAATACCTCACCAGCTCAAAATAGAAGGGAAGGCTTTCGAGACAGATCAGTCTCACTGGGATGAAAGGGGTCTTCAGCCTAGCTCAGGTGGAGTCTGGGAAAGCCGGTCAGAGGCTCTAAAACATAGCAGATCATCACCTAATCCTTGGTCATGACTCATTAGCAGAGCAGACCGGTAGGGCAGCCCGAGTACCATATCAGAAGGCAAATTCTGGGAAACCAGGCTGTTTCTGGGAAAGAACAGGTAAAGTTATCCCCTACTGGGAACAAAACACCAAACACAAGAGGCCCCTAAGCCTAAAGCCAAGGCCCAAAGCTGCTCAGGAAGCTTGGGACAGTGCCTGCTCTAAGCCAGGAGTAGAGCTGTACCATAAAAGTCACAAAAGAGGAAATACAAAAGGAAAAGGAAAGAAAATGAGCAAGAAACAGAAAAGAACCCTGACCATAGAAAGCTACCATGGTGAAAGGGAAAACCAAAACACCAACTCAGATAAGGACAAAAAGTCCACAGGGGAAATTTCAAGAGTTATATGAACTGATCTCAAACCCAAAGAGACTTCTTGAAGTGCTTATAAAAGTCTCAAAAAGGCAAAGAAGAGAGGGAGAAGAAAAAATGAGAAAAGAAATGAGAAGTATGTAAGAGAGAGTCAAGAGCTTGAAAAAGGAAAAATTGAAAGAATCCATGTATCACTTCCAGAAACTGATCCCACAGGGAAAACCCAAAGGAACTTTGTTGTAAAATTCCAGAACTATAATCTCAAGGAAAAAAATGCAGCAAGCTACCAGACAAAAAAAAAAAATTCAAATATCAAGGAGCAATAGCCAAAACTAATCAGAATCTGGAAGCATCTGCAATAAAGAATCATGGGACCTGGAATAACCATATTCTGGAATGCAAAGAACCTGGGGTTACAACCAAGAATTAACTACCCAGTGAGACTGAGCATCATCATTCAGGGAGAAGATGGATCTTCAAAGAAGAGACTTTCAATCATTTCTATTGAAAAAAAAACAGAACTAAACTGGAATTTTGATCTTCAAACACAGGACTGAAGAGAAATATAGAAAGGTAAATAGGGGAAAATATATATTATTTGAGAGTTAAGCTGTTTACATTCCTAGATAGGAAAATGGTATCTGTAACTCTTGAAAACTGTATCTGTTATAGGGGCAGGTAGAAAGGGCATCACATAGACAGAGGATGTAGTTGTGAATGGACTCTGATGTCATGATATCAAAGACATTAAGAGATGGGAAAGGACTGTATTATGGAACAAAAGAGATCTCATAAAGACACAAAAGACCTATCATAATAGAGGGAAAGATGGAAGGGGTATGAGCATTGTCTGAAGTTTAATCTCATCAATTTTAGCTCAAAGAGGAAATAATTTAATCATTCAATTGGGCATAGAAATAAATCTTACCCTATAAAAAAGTAGAAGAATGGAGAAAGAAAAGGGAGGGACTGGATGGAAAGGAGGGCAGAAACACTAGGAGAAAGCAGTAAGAGAAGGGAGGAGGGGTGATAGTAGGTAGAGCAGCTGGAGGGTAAGGTGGATTAAAAACAAAAAACTTATAAGGAGGGACAGTGTGGAAAAAGAATATATCCTCTTTTTCCTGTATATACAAGTATATACAGGGGAGAAAATAGAATGGAGGAAAATACAAACCTGGTAATCATAACTGTGAATATGAATGTGATGAACTCTTCCATAAAACAGAAGCAAATAGCAGAGTGGATTTAAAAAAAAAAGAATCCTACATATGTTGTTTACAAGAAACACTTTTGACACAGAGAGACTGATACAAAGTAAAGGTAAAAGACTGGAGCAGAATTTTTTCTTCAGCTAAAGGAAAAAAAAAAGCAGGGTAGCAATTCTGATCTCAGATAAAGCAAAAATAAAAATCGATCTAATTAAAAAGATAAAGGGAAGGACATCTTGTTAAAGTGTACTATAAACAATGAAGTAGTAACTATACTAAATTTATATGCACCAAGTGGCAGAACAGCCAGAATCCTAAAGAAAATATTAAGCTAGTTAGAAGAAAAACAGACAGCAAATCTTTATTAGTGGGAGACCTCAAACTTCCACTCTTAAAATCAGACAAATATAACTACAAAATAAACAAGAAAGAAATTAGGAAGGTTAATGAAATACTAGAAAGTCTAGATATTATAAACCTCTAGATAAAATTGAGAAGGAACAGAAAAGAATACACCTTTTACTTGGAAGTACTTGGCACCTACTCAAAACCTGACCACATATTAGGACATAAAAACCTCACATGAAATGCAGAAATGCAGAATTATTAAATGCTTTCTTTTCCAATTATGATACAATAAAAATTATATTCAATAAAGGGCCAAGGAAAGATAGACAAAAAAGCAATTGAAATTTAATAATCTGATTTTAAAGAATGAGTGGGTCAAACAAGAAATCACAGAAAAAATGCATAATTTTATGCAAGAGAAATGACAATAATAAAACATAACAAAACCTAAGAAATACAGCCAAAGCACTTCTTAGAAGACATTATATATCTTTAAATAGTTAAATGAACAAAATAGAGAAAGAAATCAATGAATTGGACATGCAACTAAAAAAAAAAATAGGAAAGGATAAATGAAAAACTCCCCATTAAATACCAAATTAGAAATTGTGAAACTCAAAGGAGAGATTAATAAAATTAAAACTAAGAAAATATTGACCTAATTAATAAAACTAAGAGTGTGTTTTGTGGAAAAAAAAAACAATGAAATAAATAATCTTTGGATAATTTGTTAAAAAAAAAAGGGAAAAAAACAAATTCAAGCATCAAAAATAAAAAGGGTGAGCTTATCACCAATGGAAAAGAAATTAAACCAAAAATTAAGTGCTATTTTGCCAACTATATGAAGCAAATCTGATACTCTAATCAAAATAGATATTTACAAAGTAATAAAAACAGATTAATAGAAGAGGAAATAAATTACTTAAACAGTCCCATTTTAGAAAAATAAGAAATTGAACAAGTCATCAGTGTATTCCCTAAGAAAAAATCTCCAGCTACAGATGGATTTACAAGTGAAGTCTACCAAACATTTAAAGAACAATTAATTTTAATACTGTAGAAACTATTTGGAAAAATAGGTAAAGAAGGAGTCCTGCCAAATTACTTCTATGACACAAATATAGTAGCAATATCTAAACCAGGAAGAACTGAAACAGGGAAAGAAAATTATAGACTAACCTCCCTAATCAATATTGATGCAAAAGTTTTAAATAAGATTTTAGCAAAGAGATTACAACAATTTATTAGCAGGAAAATGTATTATGACTAAGTGGATTTATACAAGAAATTCAGGACTGGTCCAATATCAGGAAAACTATTGCCATAATTGACCACATCAATAACAAAATCATATGACAATATCAAAAGATGCAGAAAAAGCTTCTGACAAAACACAACATCCATTCCTATTAATAACACCAGAAAGCATAGAGATTAAGTGAGTTTTCCTTAAAATAATAAGCAGCATATATCTGAAACAAACATTATTCGTAATGGAGAGAAACTAGACACATTCCAATAAAATCAGGGGTGAAACAAGGATGCCTATTATTACCACTATTATTCAATATTGTACTAAGAATGTTGGATTTATAAAATCAACTCATATTTTTATTTATGGATTCAATAGTTTTCTTACTTTCAGTTTTATTAATTTCTTTTGAGTTTCAGAATTTCTAATTTATTATTTGATTGGAAATGTTAAATTTTTTTTCCAGGATTTTTAGTTGTGAGCCCAGTTCACTGCTCTCCTCTTTCTCTATTTTATTCATAAAGCTATTTAAATATATAAAATTCCTCACAAGAGCTTTGGCTGCATTCCATATGTTTTGGTATGTTGTCTCATTATTGTCATTCTCTTGGATGAAATTATGGATTGTTTCTGTGGTTTGTTGTTTGACCCACTCATTTTTTAGAATTAGATTATTTCCAATTGGTTTTTAGTCCATCTTTCCTTGCCCTTTATTGAAAATTTTTTTTATAGCATTGTGGTCTGAAAATGAAAGCATCCACTATTTCTGCCTTTCTGCATTTGATTGCCCTAATGATCAATTTTTATGTAGATGCCATGTACTGCCCAAAAAATGGTATATTCCTTTCTTTCCCTATTCACTTTTTTCCAGATGTCTATCATATCTAGGCTTTCTAGGATTCTATTAACCTCCCTAGTTTACTTCTTCTTCATTTTTTTGGTTATATTTGTCTGATTCTTATAGGGGAAGATTGAGGTCCCCCATTAGTATAGTTTTGCTGTCTATTTCTTCCTGTAACTGCTTAAAATATTTTTTTTTAGGAATTTGGCTACTCTACCAGTTGGGCAATATACAGCTAGTGTAATTACTATTTCATTATTTATGGTACTCTTTCTCAAGATGTACTTTCCTTCCTTATCTCTTTTAATAAGATTTATTTTTAGTTTTGATTTACTTGAGATCAGAATTGCTAACTCTGCTTTTTTTTTTTTACTTCAGCTGAAATATAATAAATTCTGTTCCAACCTTTTACCTTTACTTTACTTCTTCCCTTCTTTCCCTTGATTGTAATAGGTCTTTTGTGCCTTTTCATGTGATCTAATTTGTCCCATTATACCTCTCCTTTTTCTTTTTCCAGGACAGACTTTTTTCACCCCTATTTATTTAATATAATCACATCAGAGTCCATTACAACCATATGATGGCTCCTTCTGTCTGCCTTAGTGACAAATACATTTCTCAAAAGTTATAGATATCATTTTCCCATCTAGGAATATAAAGTTTAAACTTCGAATAATATATATATATATATATATATATTCCATTGTTTACCTTTACCTTTCTATGCTCCTCTTGAGTCTTGTGTTTGTAGATTAAATTTTCTATTTAGTTCTGGGTTTATTTCAATTGAAATAATTGAAAGTGTCCTACTTCATTGAAGATTCATCATCTCCTCTGAAAGAGGATGCTGAGTCTCTCTGAGTACATAGTTCTGTGTTGTAACCTTAGGTTCTTTGCCTTCCAGAATAGGGTATTTGAGACCCTTCAATCTTTTTTTGCAGAAGTTGCCAGAACTGTTGTTCCTTGATATTTGAATTGTTTTTATCTGTTAGAGTGAAGGGTTTTTATCTTGAGATTGTAGTTCTGGAGTTTCACAACAATGTTCCTTGGGATTTTCCTTGTAGGATCTCTTTCAGAAGGTGATCCATGGATTGTTTCAATGAGTATTTCCTCCTCTGTTTCTAGAATATGAGGACAATTTTCATTAATGATCTCAAAGAATGCTATCCAGACTCAACAAATTTTAAGTTGTCTTTCTTCAATCTATTTTTCAGGTTGGCTATTTTCCCAAGAAGGTATTTCCCATTTTCTTCCATTTTTTCATTCTTTTTAGTTTGTTTGAGTGATTCTTGCCATCTCAGAGTCATTAGCTTCCATTTGCCCTGTTCTAGTTTTTAATGTTTATTTTTTTTCAATTAGCTTTTGTATTTCTTTTTTTTTTCCATTTAGTTAATTCTAGTTTTGAAGGTGGTGTTTTCTTCAGTAGATTTTTTTTTTTTTTTCATTTGGCCAATTGTGTTTTTAAGGAGTTTTATATTCAATCATTTTTTTTCCTTCCTTTTCCAAGCTGTTGACTCTCTCTCATACCTTTCATTTTTTTCTCATTTTTTCTTCTACCTCTTTTATTTGCCTTTAAAAGTCTTTTATGAGCACTTCCAAGAAGCCTCTTTGAGCTTGAGACCAATTGATATCATTCTTTCAGATTTCTTCTGAGGACATATTGTCCTCATCTGAATTTATGTTTTGGTCTTCCCTGTCAATATAGCAGCTTTCTATAGTTAAGATTCTTATCTATCTAAAACCAACAGCAAGCATTATTTGCAATGGAGAGAAGCTGAATGCATTGCCATTAAGATCAAGGATGAAACAAGGATGCCCGTTATCCCCACTAAATATAAATGAATAAATAAAATGATAAAATAAATGAAGAATGGTGTCAAATTTATATGAATAAAAGTTATTCCTCAAAAGAGAATGGTGAAATGATATGAATAGACAGTTTTCAGATGATGAAAGTAAAGACATCTAAAATCATATATAAATGCTCTAAATCCCTATTGAATACAGAGAAATGCAAATTTAAAAAAATTCTGAGGTACCACTTCATACCTCTCATGTTGGGTAAGACGACAGGAAAAGATACTGATAAATGTTGGACAGGATGAGGGAAAAGTGGAACACTAATACAATTTTGGTGGTGGAGTTGTGAAATGATCCAACCATTCTGAAGAGGAATTTGGAACAGCATCCAAAGAGTCATCAAACGATGCATACCCTTTGACCTAGCAATGCTACTACTAGACCTGTATCCCATAAAGGAGGGAAAAGAACTCATATTCAAAAATATTTGTAGCAGCTCTTTTTATGGTAGCAGAGAATTGGAAAATGAATAGGTGCCCATCAACTGGACAATGGCTAAATAAGTTGGGTATATGAAGGTAATGGAATATTATTGTTCTATTAAAATGATGAACAAATTGATTTTAATAAGGCTTGGAATGATTTACATGATCTCAGTGATCCAAGGCAATCCCAATAAATTTTGGATAAAAAACAACATATGTGTCCAGAAACAGAACTAAGGAATTTGAATGCAAATCAACACATGCTATGTTCACTTCATTTTTCTGTGTTTTTTCTCTACTGTCATTTTTCCTTTTTTCTGATTTTCTCTCCTAAAATGATTCATAATGAAATGTGCTTTTTGAAAAATAAAATAAAAAGAATTGATGCCAATCAAGATGGCAAAGAAAACACAGGAAAGAAATAATCAGTAATAGATAGGCAAAGGAAAGAAGAAAAAGTAATACACTATTAATGAAACTGATAAGCAGACCAACTTTTCTGGAAAATAATTTGCAATGACATGAATCAAATCACTTAAATGATTCTTAGTCTTTGACCTACTGATCCTACCATATTATTGAGAATACAGGAAAAAAACATCAAAGACTGAAAGAAAGGTCACATATACAAAACATTCAAACTAAAAATAAAAAAGAAAGAAAAACAAAAAGGCTACTCTTCTCAAGGATCTTACATTCTACTAGAGGTAACTTCTTTTATATAGATGATGAAAACATATATATAATAAAAATGATTTATAATATATAAACAAAATTAAAATAGTAACAAAAATCATCATATTAAATAATCCCATCTCAGACACTTTCTTAGCTGCATGACTTTGAGCAAGTCTTTTAAATTCCTTACCATCAATTTCCTTATCTGTAAAAAGAAAATAAAAATGGTACCCACCAAACAGTTATTATGAGGACCAAGTTAGCTAATGTAAGTCAAATATTTGGAAACCTTAAAGCACTATTTAAATACTAGCTTTTACTAATTCAGGTGGTACATATAGGGAAGTACTAACAATTTAGGAAATAAAAGGAAGACCTCTTGCAGAAAGAAACACATGAGATATATCTTAGAGGGGATCCAAAAATTCCAAAAATATGAAGGGAAAAAGAATTTACATTATTATGCTTATTAATCATATTATTATTATTGTGTATCTACATTATTATGGTTACTATGTTCAAGGAACTGTGCCAAGCAATTTTTACCAATATTAAGTAATTTATTCCTTACAACAACACTGTGCTACTGTATTCACTTTACACAGGAGGAAAATGAGAGAGTTTAATTGATTTGCCTAAGGTCATATAGCCAATAAACCAGCCTGAAGCTGGCTTTAAAATCAGGTTTTTAGCACTCTAACAACTGTGCCACTAACTACCTCTCAGGCTATATCTTCTTGATAACTTAATTTCAGGGATGGATGTTTTCTATGGGGAACAGCAAGAAATTAATATGTAGATGTATGAAAAAAAAGTGATGTCACATAATTGTGAAAAGATAATTTGGAGCTACATTAAAATGGACCTTAAATAGCAGTGTAGTTCGATTTTGACCCTTAAAAATTAAGAAATTTTTTGAGCACAGAAGTGGTGTGAATATCATTTTGAAATGAATGTTATTTCTCCTTACATGTAACTGGAGATATTTAATGAAATAAGAGATGAAGATATAAAGAAAATCAAAATAAAATTCTGCTATCAAGTATCTCACAATCTAAAGGGGAAACAACTAAATAATGTGATCCATGATGTGAGATTTGAAACCAAGTTATGGGCAGGTATGAAAAACTGGGGTTCAGCATGTGAAGAATTCACAATGGCCATTCTCCTTGGCAAATGTTAGATTTATTTAGGGAAGAGGTTACTGATAAAATGAAGAGAAGCAATAGACAACAGGAATGGTAAATATGAAAAAGAGTGAGAGAGCATATGAAAGACAAGTTCCTCAGTGGAACTCACAGTTTGCATGCTAAATTCTGAAAGGGATTTAGCATCCTAAAAGAGTTAGTTAGCTGCAAGGAAGAGAAGGGGGGTTGGGAAGGATAATGGATTTAGGGGAGACATAATGTGGCAAGGGGAAAGGGAAAGGGGAAAGACATCAAGAAGCAGTGACCCAAAGGAAGGGAGCAGCCAAGCCATGGGATTTAAGTCTTTTACTGGAAATTTTAGTCTAGTCTTGGCATAATGTGGAATACTGACTGGATTAATTTTAGAGGGTGGGACCAAGGAACTATACTAATCTCCTTCTAAAGCCTTCTTCCTGCTTATATAAAGGATTAATCTTTATCAATTCCTTTGCTAATCACACCTAACACCTAAGACTTCTGCATAAGTACAAATAAGATATCTACAGGATAAACAGGAAATAATCCACAGAGTTAGGGCACTAGATGAAGGGAAATTTAGAAAGGTTTCTTGTATATTATACTTAGGAAGATTAATTGGAAACTATTTATAATAATCCAGAGAGGAGATGATGAGAGCCTGAAGGAGTTTAGTGGCCATATAAGTAAAAAGAACACAGATTAAGAGAGATTTTTTTTTTAATGAGTATAAAGATTTAAAATTGAGGGACAAAAATTCGTTATTTGGTAAAAATTGTTGAGAAAACTGGAAAGCACTATGGTATAAAGCAATATTTTAGACCCTTTACCAAGATAAGATCAAAATGGATACATGACCTATTTATTAAGAGAAATATTAAAAGAAAATTAGAATAACCTATAACATATTTATCAGACGTAGAGAGAACAATTTGTGAATAAACAAGAGACAGAGAGCAGAGAGAGGGGAAAATTGCATAATTTCAATGACATTCATTTTTTTTTTAAATTGTACAAATAAATTTAGTCAAGATCAGAAGGAAAGCAGAGAATTGGGGAAAATGTCATGAACATGCTTAGTGGGTTTTTTTAAGATAAAGGCCTTCCACCTCAAATATATAAAGAAGTTTTATAAGATCTATAAGAATACAAGTCATTCCTCAACTGATAAATCAGTAAAGTAACAGGCAGTTTTCTGATGAAATCAAACAATTTATGGTCATATGAAAAAATTCTTTAAATCATTATTGATTAAAGAAATGCAAATTAAAACAGCTTTGAGTTATCATTTTACACCTATAAGATTGACTAAAATGATTAAATGAGAAAAGGACAAATGTTGCAGAGATGTACAAAAAATTACACTAATTCACTTTTAATTGAACTGTGAAATGATCCAACCATTTTGGTGAGCAGCCTGGAATTATGCCCAAAGGGTTATTAAATTGTCAAAATACCACTACTAAATCCCTTTCCAAAGATGATTAGGGAAGAAAGGAAAAGAATCTACATGTGCTGAAATTTCAGATTTAGTATAGATAACAAAGAAATGAGAGAAAGAATGGCATTTTCTTACCTAGTCAAAAAAAATAGTCAGTCTGGGAGGGGAAGATCCTTAAAGCACAAAGAAGTGCTATTTACATTCACTCTGAGACAATCAGGACCCAAACACAGACTAAATGGGGTTTCCCTGGGACCTTTTTTTTTAGCCAGTCAATGAGAACCAGAGTGATTTGGATTTAAGGAATGGTCCTTAAGAAAGAAATCTAGTCTGTGAACCCCAAGATAACTTGTAAGGTTTCAGACATCAAAGCTGACATTCCTTGGGACTGAGCATATTCCTTTTAGGAATCCAGAGAAAGAACTGATAAATAGGATTATGCATAGAATGATTTTGCATGCATCTATTCACACACACACTTACATTTATAGGGGAAAGGGAAAAAACAAAGAGAAAAATTATATAACTTCATTACATATTTAAAAGAAATTGCATCTATATATAATAGATTTGCAGTTTTATGTACAATCATCTTTTAAAAAGTTATTCTATTATGTTATTGGAAATACTTTTTTATTTCATAAATTAAAAGATTTTTTTTTAAAGAAATATGTTGAGGCAAAATTGTCAAGACTTGTCAAAGCTTTAAAAAGGCGGAGTGGTGAAGAGTCAAGGATAATTTCAATTTTTTTCCAGAGTTTGGTCTAAGAGAGACAGATTGTATAGATGGGTTTATTTCTCCTAAGAAAGAAGATTTGAATGGGATCAAAGTTAGAACTGGGTTCAGGGTGAACTGCAGTGGTTATAAAGACAAAAGGTCACAAGTCAGGGGGTGGAGATAATCACAAAGTGGTCTCATCAGGTTTGGCCATTGTTACCTTGGACTGGGCTATTTCTTAGAAGATACATATATTGTGACTTTATCAGGTTTGTTCCCTGGGCTAAGCTGCTCCCCTCAAATCTGGGCTGGGCTGCTACTCCTGATAAACCTAGATTAAGGAATGCTCAGTCTGCCTTCTGCTTGGCTGATTCTGATATTCAAGTTAGTCTGGCTTCTGGACAGCAGAGGAGTTTGAGTAAATCAAGATAGTAAAAATTAACTGCCTCAGTTCCACAATCATTACTGGGGTATGAGCCTGGATAGTAGCCTGGCTGTCTGGGAAGTAGAGATGCATTGACAGAAATGAGAGAATCAAAAAGAAGTGTTGGTTGGAAAAAAATATATAGTGAATTAGCATATATGTTGAGTAAAATAACATGATGTAAAATGGCAGAGTTGTTTTTAATTCACTTTTCTCATCATTAGTGATGTAATGACTTTTCTTG
Organism: Myrmecobius fasciatus; assembly: GCA_023553655.1. Taxonomy (NCBI): domain Eukaryota; kingdom Metazoa; phylum Chordata; class Mammalia; order Dasyuromorphia; family Myrmecobiidae; genus Myrmecobius; species Myrmecobius fasciatus. The sequence continues at coordinate 36,460 of JAJPUD010010466.1, forward strand.
TGGTTTTTGTTTAACATTTATTTTTCTTCATCTCTGTTTTTTATATGTTATCATATACTCTGAAATCATGATTTATCCCACAATGATACAAGTCAGGAAATATCAAAGAAAGTTTTAATGTAGCTTCAGACATTAGAGAAGAAACTGTCTCAAATATGTAATCCCTTCTGATTCCTAAGAAATACTTAAGCTGCTAGCTAAAAACAAGATGCATGTTTCTGCCAAATATTTAGCCAGCAGGGTTTAAGCAGGAAGGGGGTAGCAAGAAGATAGATGAGATGCTAGACCACTGCTATAGGGGTAGCTGGTGGAATCCATTTACTGATTTGAAAATGAAGGGAGACTCATTGGCAAAACATTCATACTCAATCATTATTTCTGTTGGAAAGTTAAATTGCTATTTTCCCCTTCTTCTACTAGGGCCTTTTTTTCTATCTATTATTTCAGTTTTTATCTTGTATATTCTGTAAATAGTCTGCTTGAACATAGTTGATTTCCTGTTATCCTTTTCTAAAGATTGTGAACTCCTTGGTAGCAGGGACTATCTTCTAGATCATTAACCATCATTGCTAATTGTGAACTGCAATAAGCTTTTGAATCAAAAGTCTCAGTTTTCTACAGCCACTACTTTCTTTTTTTTTTTTTTAAAGCTTTTTATTTGTATAACATATGTATGGGTAGTTCCCCAACATTGATCTTTACAAAGCTTTCCATTACAAATTTTACCCCCAGTTCCCTCCCCTCCCCTAGATGGCAGGAAGTCCACTATATGTTAATAATGTTGAAATGCTTGAGAAGTTATGCAAGAAAAAGCCTATCTACAAGAAAAAAAAAAGAATCAGAGAAAGGCAACACAATGCAAGCAAATGTCAATAGAGATCATGAAAATGTTACGTTGTGGTCCATATTTCATTTCCCTCTCTCTGGGTGTATATGGTTTTCTTCAGTGAACAATTGGAACTGGTTTGAGACAATTCTTTGTTGCAGAGAGCCATGGCCATCAGAATTGATCATCATGTAATACATGTGTCAGAAACTCTGTCAGCCCCTACCTGTGCAAGTACAAAGAATGAAATAATCACAACTGTCAAGACAAGTATATAACTAAATAAATATAAATATGAAGGTATTAAATCCAAATATGTACAAATCAATTAAATAAATATTAATTGTGAGGAAGAGTGGCTGAAAGAACAAATGAAGGATATTGGTCAATCTGTATCTTCAAATAGGGGAGATGATAGGAATGCTGGTAGGAAAGGAGAGAAATACTGAAGCAGAGACAAGAGTGCATTCTAGGAAGGAGAATCTGCATGACAGAGTCATGAATGAAGAACTACAAAAAGGCAGTTTGGTTGAATTTCAGAGCATAAAAGGGGAGTAATATCCAAAGAAGGTGGAAAATTAGGCTAGGACCAGATAGTGAAGGGTTTTAAAAACTGAATAAATGTTACCCCCTGAAGCTACCAAAGTCCAATGAGGAAGGAGGCCACATCATAACCTTTATGCTTAAGGGAAATTATTGTGGTAGTAGTATAGAGAATAGACTAGAGTGGTGGAAGCCTTAAAATATGGAGAACATAAGGAGAATTTAAAAAATAACCTAAGTAAGATGTCATGAAAGCATAATCTAAAATGGTAGTTTTGTAAATAGAGAAATGTCATTAAAGTCATTGTGAAGATAAAAACATTTACATTTAGTAACTAGTTTTACATGTAAGATGAGTGAGAAAATAATGCCAAGATTACAAAGTTCAGAAAATAGAAGAATGACGGTGCTTTGTTTAGAAATAGAGAAGTATAGAAGAATTAATTGTTTAGAGTAAATGAAAATAAGTTTAGTTTTAGACATGCTGAGTTTAAGATATCTTTAGGTCATACTGTATGAAATGTTAAATAAACTAATACTGATCTGGAACTGAAGCTCAGGGTAGAAAGGGGATATGTATATGTGTGTATGTGTGTCTGCATATATATTATATATAATATATATATATATGCATAATATATACATAATATATATGCAGACACACATACATACATATATATGTAATATATGTATTTTACATAGAGAGAGAAAGAGAGAGAGATTTTGAAATCATCTGCAAAGATATGATAGTTAAATTTCTGGAATATGGGAACTGAGAGAGAGACAGAAAAACAGAGAGGAGAGAGAGAGAAGGGGAAGGGGGGAAAGAACAGAAGGAGAAGAGAAGGGAATGGAAAAAAGCAGGGAAGGAGGGTAGAGGAGAGGAAGGGAGGGGAGATATTATAAAAACTTAAAACAGTGAGTTTTAAAACTTAACTTAAAACAGGGAGGTTACCAGAGCACAACTGCCAGAGTTTCGATTGGACAGAAAAATTTAATTATTTGGACTTCAAAATCAAAAAGGTTGCTGAAGTTAAGAGATAAATGGAGCATCTGGAAATGCAGAGCAAGGAATATTCTTACCCTTCTAGATCTTAGAGATAGAGGATAAAAGAGTAGGGAGAGAATGTGGGAGAAAAAAACAGCCAGAAAGACAATGGAATTAAATGGTTCCCAGATCTCAAAGAGAAAAAATAAATAAAAGAAGAGGAAGAAAAAGACATTCAAGAAGACAAGAAGTTTGTTAAGTATGGAATAGGAATTTCACAGGGAATGCTGTGAGAGAATGAAATAATCACAACTGTCAAGACAAGTATATAACTAAATAAATATAAATATGAAGGTATTAAATCCAAATATGTACAAATCAATTAAATAAATATTAATTGTGAGGAAGAGTGGCTGAAAGAACAAATGAAGGATATTGGTCAATCTGTATCTTCAAATAGGGGAGATGATAGGAATGCTGGTAGGAAAGGAGAGAAATACTGAAGCAGAGACAAGAGTGCATTCTAGGAAGGAGAAGGAAAAAAGGTGAATTGGGTCACACATGAGGTCAGTTTGAGGAGAATGGGATTTAGCAAATAAGAAGAGAGAACAGGGAAATATTTTATCCAAAGGGGCGACAAATAACTTATTTCAGGGAAAAAACAAGAAACAGTAAAGTCATAGAGTAGTAGTGTGTGATATGGCAAAGAAGATTAGTTTACAAAGGATATTACAGAGATACTGGGGCCCAACTGGGTTTGTTTCTTTTAAATATCTATAATTGATATGAGGTGCCCTTAAGTCTTTTCTTTCCTCAGAAATGTTATAGTTAACATTTGATATCCTCAGCTTTGTGAATAAGGATGGGGGAAAAAGTATGTCCCCCTCTCACCTTTTCCTACAAGTTCAACTAATGTTACCCAAATAGATCATGGGATTGGGGGGATAATACTGAGAGCTGAGGTACAGCCTTGCATCCAAGAAGAACAGTTATTAAAGGCATGTGACCTGACTTCTCAGTGGGTGGGAGGGGTGCAATGGGAGCCACTAGAATTCTGTTCTTGACCTTTCCTTCTGACTCTCTCTTCCCTCCAAACTGGCAAAAAAATCCTTTACCTTCCATTCCTAACCTTCTCTTCCCTTCTGGTGAGCAAGGCCAGGAGCATACTCTTGGCACATTTCTGGACCACCTGCCCTCCCAGCTGGCCATAAAGGAGTAATGTGGCACAAAATCTCCTGCTGTCCTGGTACTGCTCCAAGTTGGAGTTGTACTAAGTGGCAGAGATAATTTCTCAATCTTTGCCATTCCTTTTTCAGTTCCCTCTCTTTTCTTCCTCTATTTTCTTTTTCTGTGATAGGATATGGTAAGTCTTCAGGCTAACATCTGTCCTCCTAGACATAAGAGATGAGAGAGCCCATGTAACTTTCTATTCAGGAAAAATGTGTGCTTTACTTTTAGTATTATTTTTGTTATAAATAAGTCACCAATAAGTCTGTATATTATGGAGCTAATGACTCCAGCTTACTCTCAAAGTGCTGATGCTGATAATTCTAATCGCTTAATTTGTCTCTGTTCTTTGTTGACCATTCCTTCTCTAGTATGTCTATACCTGATCATAATTTTGCCAGTGATTTAAAAATGACTCTACAGTTTCTATGTTGACAATTCTGACTGAATTTCTCCTTTTCTTGCTTTGCAAGTGTACCATGTGTGAGACCTAGAAAGATTTTCAATAATCTTGTAGAGTGGGTGCAGTAGACTCAACAACTGGTGGTGTCTTAGCATTTCCCACCTCCTTTTAACATTGTCTGCTTACCACAACTATCAACCTTGAGGATCTTCAGAGTATTGTTATAATGTATAAAAAACAGTATATTCATGTATAAAGAACAGGGTAATAAATGGAATGCTTTTCAGTAGATTAAACAGGCCCAAAACAAAATATTTATAAAGTTAATTTACTTAATTAAAGTGAAAAATAAATTTTACTGCATCAAACAAATCATCATAAATTCTAAAACTCAAGCTCTAAATTGACAAATTGTGCCTTTGAAAAGTTGTCTTTAATTTTTTCCTTTATATCTTCCATTGCTAACATAGAATTGATTAATCCACAAATACTTATTGAACCATAATATCATTGATTATGAGAAACTGATTATGTCAATTCCTGAGTTTATATTTTCTCCTTTGTACAATGAGGCTGTTGGACTAAATTATTAGATAGGCTCTATAACAGCAATGTGTAGTGATTCTTGAGAAGGAAGGAATGAGAGGGCTCATACCATATCTCATTGAAAATAAGAAATAAAAATCAGAGACCCTATTCAAAGTTCACATTAGGTATTTGGACCCAATCTTTGCTTGTTTTCTCTGGAACCTTTGTCTTATATTTTATTGTTCAACTTTTTCATATGTCTGACTCTTTGTGGACTGAATTTGGGGTTTGCTTGGCAAAGATACAGGTAATAGTTTGTCATTTCCTTTGCCAGTCCATTTCACAAATGTAGGAACCAAAGCAAACAGATTTAAATTTTTCAAGGCAGATTTGAACTCAGGGAGTTCAAAGTCTTCCTGACTTTAGGCCCCACTGTGTCACCTAGCCAACTTTCACTTACATAGAGGAGATCTTTGAAGCCACTGAACAATGATGAGTATTGGTTGTTGTGGCATATAGTTTTCTCAGAAAAGATTTATATATATTTTCTTATATAATGACTTCACATTCTAGGAACTCACATCTCTTTTCATAAATGTGTAAATTTATGTTTCTGATATTATGTAAGAAAGTAAAAGTCAAATTACAGGAAGATTTTATAGAACAACTACTCTTAAAAAAAACAAAGTCTGAATAGCCAGTTGTAGGAAAGCTAGAACTAAAAGGGGAAAAAATCCCTTCTAGTCTATAATAATCATATTTTACAGTGCTTTTGTAGTATTAGAGAGTTAAACAGTGTTCTGAAGACATCAGTCCAGTTCAGGAGGGAGGGAGGATATAAGCATATATTAAATACCTCTTATGTATTAGGCACTGCTCTATGTGCTTTACAAATATTATATCACTTAAGTCACATAATAATCTTATAATATAATAACATAATAATCATATCATTAAACTTGATGAGGAAACTGATTCTCAGAAAGCTTGTGAATTGTTCAAAGTCACAAATTCAGAAGAACATTACAGTTATATTGGGAATCAGGAATCAAAGCTACTTATGTCACTAGATCATTTTGAAACACACTTTGAAAATGTTAAAGTGATATTCAAATTTGAAATACTGTTACTATGACTGTTTTTGTTATTATTATCATTATAATGGAGGAGAGAAGGTATCTGGGGAATCATTTACATTAGTGATTAAAGCTTAGAAAGCTATTTCAAAGCATTGGCTGGATCTTAAATCACAACTAGCACTAATTCTCTTTAAAATAGAATGGTTCTCTTATTCAGTTCTTACTCATAAGATGAAATTATTATATTGTATAATCATATAACTTATATATACTGATAATTAAGGTGCTTTTAATTCTGAGGTATTCTTCTAACCTAGTTTTATAACAAGCAAAATAATAAGTACACAAATAAGGTAAGTATAAAAATATTCATATTGGAGTTTGATGAATAAATGAAAATATTTTTAAGTCATTAATATGTGCTCATTACTATACTGAGTGCTAGAGATAGTACAAAATCAGAGCTAGCCCCTGTCATCAAGAAATTTATATAAGGGGGATTAACACATACAGTAAGTTATAGCCAGAGGAAATATTTTTCTTTTGTTTTTTATTTATTAAAACTTTGTATTTGCAAAACATATGTATGGGTAATTCTTCAACATTGACCCTTACAAAGCTTTCTGTTACAAATTTTTCCCCCCTACTCCCCACCCCTCCCCTAGATGGCAGGATATCCACTGCATGTTAATTATGTTAAAATACTTGACAAATCGAATATATGTATACATAGGGAAATAATATTCTTTAGCAAAGTTATAGGGTCAGTGAATAGGATAGCAAATAAGATAGTAGCAAACTAACAATATCCATCTAATCATACAGAAACATCATACTATTGAGTTAATTTGATTGTGTTTCATAATTCTGAAAATGGTGTTGAAGGAGATTTGGTGGATGAAGGATGGGTGTTTCCATGATGATGAAGGAGTTGTGGAAAAGGGATCCTGAAAGGAAAGAGTATATGCTAGCATGATTGGGATTTTCCATCTGGGTCCCAGCTGTTAACTTATTTTAGGGTAAGATCTTTTTTTTTCTTTTTAATTAATTTTTTTAAAATTTTTTTTTATTTTATTTGCATAACATATGTGTGGGTAATTCTTCAACAATAACCCTTACATAGCTTTCCCTTACAAATTTTTCCCCCAACTCCCCACCCCTCCCCTAGATGGCAGGATATCCACTACATGTTAATTATGTTAAAATATTGGTAAATCGAATATATGTATACATATTTCCAAACTTGTCATTGTTGTGCAAGAAAAATCTTGTCTACACAAACGATATATCAGATAAAGGAAACACAATGTAAGCAAACATCAATCAAGGAGTATGAGAATGTTATGTTGTGGTCCACATTTCACATCCCTCTCTCTGGGTGTATATGGCTTTCTTCAGTGAACAATTGGAGGTGGTTTGAAACATCCATCAGAATTGATTGTCATATAGTACTGTTGTTGCCGTGTATAATGATCTCCTGGTTCTGCTCATTTCACTCAGCATCAGTTCATGTAAGTCTCTCCAGGCCTCTCTGAAATCATCTTGCTGGTCATTTCTTACAGAACAATAATATTCCATAGTATTCATATACCATAATTTATTCAGCCATTCTCCAATTGATGGGCATCTTTTCAATTTCCAGTTTCTTGCCACTACAAAAAGGGCTGCCACAAACATTTTTGCACACGTGGGGCCCTTTCCCTCCTTTAAAATCTCTTTGGGATATAGGCCCAGTAGAAAAACCGCTGGGTCAAAGGGTATGCACTGCTTGATAACTTTTTGAGCATAGCTCCAAATTGTTCTCCAGAATGGCTGTATCCGTTCACAGCTCCACCAACAATGCAAGAGTGTCCCAGCCCTCCCACATTCCCTCCAACATTCATCTAAATGCAATTTTATATGCAATGTACGTGCATTTATATGTACAATTCATGTATCTAACTTTACTGAGATATATACTTTATTGTGATGGTCTGAAGCCAAACCCAAAATATCTCTCAAGTATGCCTATATTGACATTATATCTGCCAAATTAAAGGATAAATTTCTAAAGAACAGATTTGACATTATCCCTTTAAAAGTACCATGCCACTTTGTTGTTTCAAGGTAAAACAGAATACTATCTCCTCTGATAATAATTAGAAGTCTTTTACAATTGGCTCCAATCTTTCCAGGCTTATTACACATTAACACTCCCCATCACACATAATATATTCCAGAATTTCAAAGAAACTACTCAATTCCTTTCTCTTCATTTACACTATCCCTTCTCCCATTTTTGGACTTTTGTGTAGTCTGGCTTCCATAACTTAGGTATACTCTTTTTTATTTATTTTTATTTAATATAAATATTATATTTATATTTATTAGAGATGGAAGTTTCTTCCAAAGATAAACTCCTTTACTAATTCTTACAAAAGGCCTATTCTGATGCTCCCCACTCCCAATTACTAGTACTTCCTGAAATTATTTCGTATTTACTTGAATTGTGCTTCTTGTTGGAAGGTGTTGTTTCTTTTTGTCTCTATATCACAAATGGCTAGCACCATCTGAAACCTAGTAATTAATGGATATTTGTTGAATGAATAGAACAATGAAAAGCTATAGAAAAGAGGAACCCACTAAGAGGCAACTAATTGCACTTTTTTAATATACTTTTCCTTATATCAGGCCTTGATTTGCCATTTTATCATTTCCATCAATTGTTCTGAATTCTCTCTAGGGCCAAAGACACTTTCCCCATTTTACAGTCTTAGTCTTGAAGATATAAGATAATGAGAACCATGATCCCTCAATATCTTCTCCTTTTCAGATTAAACATAACTAATATCTACAGTTTATCCTCACAATCCATAATCATTGTTCCCTTCACTATTTTGGTTTCCTTCTCCTGCAGTCTTTTCAACTAATCAATATCCTTTTCCTCTCCTGTCCTGTCTCCTTCCTTCCCCTCCACTTTATACTCCTCTCTTATCTCTTTCAGTTCTATTCTTACTTGCTTTTCCTACTTAATCTTATACAACTTTTATCCTCCATTAGCTTACCTGAAGTATGGTAACAAATTATGAGTATCAGGAAAGAAAGTATCAGCCATCCAGTTAATTTTTCACTGTTGCCGTGAGGGCTGATATTGCTTATTATATGGCTTCCTACAACTCACCTTTTTGCTCCTTGTGACACATAGGAAGCTTGATGATAGCGGCTAGATCTCTATTTAAATCTATGGGGAGAAGGATAACTTGAAACTTTGGTAGCAAAAAGAATGCATCTAAATTTGACCTTCATGTATAATTAGGTATTTTTTTTTCCCAACAAAATAACAGACTTGGGATAATTAGAGAGCTACCTTGCTCACTAATGGTTACTACTCATTGATCAAGAATTATCATTGTAGTTCCCATACTTCTTCAGAAAAATCCAAGAGTAGAGTGAATTCCCTCTAGCTAGAATTACAAATATTTCAAGCTGGAAGAAAGTTATTGAATTCCCTGGACATAATATCCAGATGCTAAGGGGTGAACAAATTACTTGATTTTTCTCATTTCTTCTACAACTTTGGCATTTATTGTACATTCCTGGTATTCTCATACTGGGTTTAACTGTGATTCCAAGAAATATTTTTAAAGTCTTAAATTTACAGAACATCAATATTTAAAGGAATCTATCTGTATATATGTTAAAATCACAGGCAGCCAAGCATGACCAACATAATACTCCTATTTAAACCTGTCAGCAGTTCTTCCTCCAACCAAAACAGTTTCCTCCCTGTTCTTCAGATAATGGATTTTTAGTTACACACATCGAATCAGAAATGCCATCAGCATTTTTAAGCTGAATTTTTTCCCCCAGAAAGGAGATAAAGCCCATAAATCTGAAAGAAATGCCTAAATAGATTCATTTGTATGAGCCTGGTCTATTCTTGCGTGTGGGAGATGCTGAAAGATGGAGTTAACTTTTAATGAGACAATCTGTCTGCTTAGTTTGAGACAGACAAACATGCATAATAATGCTGACAGCCATGGTACTGAATATTTGTGTTTTGGAGTTTTTATAAAAAATCTTTCATGGATGATAAAATTTTCTTCTTTAGGAGATGGGGAGGTGGGGAAGGGAGAGTTTTTGGGATTATTAAAAAAAAGATAACTATTTTATTTATTTTATATTATTAAAATTCAAATTTCTACATGTATTTCCATGCAGTTTCTCCCTTTCTGTTCTGATTTTCCTTCAATTTATATCACCCTATACTACAAGAAGAAAAAAGAACTTTATTAGCTAAATGAATACCCATTTATATAGCTTCCTTTTTTCTATGTTTCAGCAAATTTTACTTTCCTTTGAAATAACTGCACAAAGTTTTTAACTACTAAATCAATATACCTAAGGAGTTGTAGAAAGTGCCAAGGCAAAATCTTCAATTTCATTTGAATATTTCATGAACATACCTGCTTAACATACAACTTAAGATGCCTTTTCAATTTCTTTGATATTTATAAGTATTGACATCATCATCATAATTATTTTCTGTTAAGTCAGAGGAACTCAGAGTTGCCTATTGTTTCCTCTTAACTCACAAATGAGTCAGCATTTCAGAGATATCTTCCTTTGATTCTATTCAAAGAGAAAGGAAAAGATCCATTATCAATATAATCTTGCCTTATAGCTGCTTTATTTTTATTTATTTGTTTATTTCTTTTACTGATTCATTTATCATCATTGACATTGATACTTGTAACTTTGCTCTTACCCTCCTCTAAATAGTCTTAGCAGCAAGGCACTTAAAGTACATCTATCTGAGACTTGTAGAGCCTACAAATGTCTTTGATTACAAAAGAATTGTTATCTACAGCAGTGCTGTGAAACTGAAATAGAAACAATCCCTGTGGGGTATGTATTGAATTAGAAAATCACAAATTAGCATTGATTGTTGGATCATGTCTTTATTTTTTTTTTTTACACATTTCCAAATTAAATTTTAATTTTGCTTGGGTCACACTTAGGAGAGCTTTGAGACTGATATTGCTGATCTGTAGTAATGCATTCTACCTTCCTCATAGTTGATAGGGAGGATTTGATTTTAATTAAAAAAAAAAATTCTCCCCTGGGGATTATAATCAATTGTTCTTTAACTATATGTGTCTTCTAGGGTGTAGGCTAATGAATGTAATAGCAACCACAAAAAAGATAATAAAATTATAACTTTTATTAAGATGATGTTAATGAAAATAGAGAGATAGGTGATATAGTGGCTATAGTGGTAGAAGTGTCAATACTTGAATTCTAACTAGCCTGAAGAAACTTACTAGCTGGATGAATCTAGGCAAATCACTTAAACTCTGCTTCAGTTTTCTAATCTCTCAAATTTGGATAATAATAGCACTTATCTCCCAGGATTGTTGAGAAGACCAAATGAGGTTTTTATTCATAAAATACTTTGAAAACTTTGAAACATTATAGAAATGATAATTATTATTAATATTAGTAGAAACATTATTAATCACTATCATCATAAATTATAGCCACAGGACTTAAATTTAAATCCTGTTCTGCTGTTTACTAACAAGTCATTTTGATGAGGTTTTCAATGTTAGGTATGATTAGTAGAGGAATTGATTTCTGGGATTGCAAGCAGGCAGAAGATTCTGGTAGAAATCTGGTCCCACTTTTTGAGGAGGTGGTCCAATCTGAAATCCTATTTATATTAAAATCCTGAGACCCATCCTCTGCAGAGGTCTTGAGCAGTTTCACCTTGCTCAAGGAATCCCAGTCATATCCCTGAGGTTACATTTTCCCTATAAAATCTGCTTACGGGCTAATCCACGGTTGATGTCTTCCTTTTGGTCAGCCTGCCATGGCTCTCTACCTCATGGTGTCTTTCTCCTTATCTCCTCTCCTTGCCACTTGGTATTTTCCCTAACTCCACTGGGCTTCCCAATCCCACTTCTTACTTCTAACTAACTCTTTTAGGGTGCTAAGTTCCTTTTAGGATTTAGCTTGCTAGCTAAAAGCATGCCCTAAACTCATGGGGTTCTTCCTTTCTACTGGGTAATTGTGAGTTCCATTGAGGAATTAATTTGTCTTTCATATGCTCTCCCATTCTATTTCATATTTACCATTCCCAGTGTCTGTTGCATCCCTTCATTTTGTCTAAATTTTTCTAAATAAATCTACTTTTTGCCAAAGAGAATGGCCATAGTGAATTTTTCAGAAGCCTGAACTCCAAATTTTGGTGCCTGCCATCATATAATGATAAACCCCACATCATATATTGCATCAATTTGACCTCTACTGGACTCAGTTTCCTTATGGATAAAGTGAGCAGGTTAAAAAAGGTGATCACTAAAATTCCTTCTAGTACTTGGTCTATGATACTATGGTCATACATTTAAAAGATACTTTCTGTTTTAAACACTTTATATACAATTTCTTTTGGGATATAGGTAGGTGGTTCAATGGATAAAGTGCTGTGCCTGGAGTAAGAAAGACATAAATTCAAATGTGATTTCAGATACTTACTAGGTATGTGATCAATGACAAGTCACTTAACCCTATTTGCTTCAGTTTCTTATTTATAAAATGAACTGGACAAGGAAATAGCTAACTAGTATCTGAGCAAAGAAAACTTCAAATGAAGTCATAAAGAGTTGGACATGGTTGAATAACAGCAACAAGCATACTTTTTATCCTTCTTCCCATTTTCTTTATTTTAAAACTTTTTATGTGCAAATAATTGAGGCTACTTTTATTTGAAGTATGTTCTTTATACCATATCACTATTTGAAACCTTAAAAAGACCATAATCATAGTATTTATCACTTTTATTATGCTCTTACATAGATTGTTTTCTTTGATCTTCATAAGCACTGCCTAAGTTATCTATTTCAAGTACTAGGATTCACATTTTATATTTGAAGAAACTGAATATTAGGAGCTTAATTATTTGCCCATGGTTATTCAGCTAGTAGGCATCAGAAGTAGGATCAAAACCCAGGTTTCCTTGACTCCTAGCCATTTATTCTTTCTATTAAGCTATATTTCTTCAAAAATAGGGAATTAAGGATCAGATACTTTAATATAAGTAAAAGCATCTAGATAAATTAATATATTTGAAGAAGACATTCATTACTAAAGTATAGTGTCTTTGCTGGAATAAAACTGAATCATACTTAATTATTGATTGTTGGGTTCTCATTTTCTTATCTTTTTTCTTTTTAGAAATATTTGTTTATTTTTATACATATTGCTTTATGAATCATGTTGTGGCAGAAAAATCAGAAGAAAAGGGAAAAACCATGGGAGAAAAAGAACAGAAAAAAGAAATGAACATAGCATATATTCATTTACATTCAATCTCCATAGTTCTTTTTCTGATTTCAGATGACATTTTCTATCCAGTCTATTAGGATTACCTTGGATCAGTGAACCACTGAGATGAATTAATGCTTTCATCACACATTCTTGCTATTATGTACAATGTATTCCTGGTTCTGTTTTTTTCACTCAGCATCAGTGCATGTAAATCTTTCCAGTTCTTTCTAAAATCAACTTGTTCATCATTTTTGCAGAAAAATAATATTCCATTGCCTTCATATACCACAACTTGTTCAGCCTTTCCTCAATTGATAGGCATTTACTGATTTTCCAATTCTTTGCTAACACAAAAGGAGCTGTTACAAACAATTTTGCAAATGTGGGTCCTTTTCCCTCTTTTAGGATTTCCTTGGGATGCCGACCCAGCACTGCTAGGTCAAAGAGTATGCACAGTTTGATAATCCTTTGGATATAGTTCCAAATTGCTCTCCAGAATCGTTGGATCATTTCACAACTCCATCAACAATGCAGTAGTATACCAGTTTTCCCAAAAGTCCCCCCCCCAATATTTATTATTTTGTCCTGTTATCTTAGCCAATCTGAGAGGTATGAGGGGGTACGTTAGAGTTGCTATAGTTTGCATTTCTCTAATCAATAGTGATTTAGAGCATTTTTTTCATATGACTATAGATGGCTTTAAGCTAGTCATCTGAAAATTGAAAGTTCATATCCTTTGACCATTTATTAACTGAGGAATGACTTGTATTTTTATAAATTTGACACAGTTCTTTATATATTTTAAAAATGAGATCTTTATCAGAAACACTGGTTGTAAAAATTTTTCCCAGCTTTTTACTTCCCTTTTAATCTTGTTTCTGTTGGTTTTATTTTTTGGGGTGGGGAGACTTTTTTTCATTTAATCAAAGTTGTCCATTTTGCCTTTCATAGCATTCTCTAGTTCTTCTTTTGTATCATTTTCATATCTTTAGTGAAACGCATTCCTTTAGTCACCAATGTATGATATAAATGAATATTATGCTATAAACTACATTATAAAAGTACTATAAGGAGGTGAAAATTTGATTTTTTGAGTTGAAAAAGATTTTAGTTATATAGTTTACCTCACTAACGAATAAAATTGAGCTCCAGAGTTAGGAAATTACTTCCCAGACATATCAAAAATTAGCAGAGTAGGAAAGGTGATTTTGAACCTAGTTCTAGTGTTATATTACATGATTTTGCCTACTTTTCTTAAGTTTTCCCACTCTATTTGAAGAAAGAAATGTAGACAAATTATTATGGGAAAGGGATGAAAAAGAGATAGGACATGATTTCATTGATATAAAGGATTCTAAAGAGAGTACATTCTCTCAACCAATATATATTAGTACCTTCTCTGAGACATAATTTCAGAAACCATTTAGAGTTTAGAGAAGTTAAATAATTTATTTATGGTCTTACCTAAAGTATGTGTCAGAAGTAGAGCTTCATATCTAGCCTTAGAAAATTACTAACCACGTGACTATGGGTAAATCATTTAACTTCAGTTACCTGCCTCAGTTTCTGTGGCTATAAATTGGGGGTGATAACATTGATCTCTCTTAGTTTTGGGAGAATAAAATAAGATAATAATATTTTTGTAAAGTGCTTTGCAAACCCTAAAGCACTATATAAATGGTAGTCCTTTTTGTTGATGTTAATATTAATTTATTTTGTACCTCTTTTTATGATCATTGAGTTAGGGATGAATTCAATAAAATTCAAGTTTTCTTGTAACCTTCATCTATACTCCTCAGTTATCTGGCTTAATATTTCATGCTTCTGAAATTTGAGTACTTTAAAACAGACAATTAACACCCCCCCCCAAAAAAAAGAAAAAGAAGATAAAATCTACCCTGACATAAATCATGATGCTTGTAGTTTTAATTAAATATTTGGAAATCCTTTCATAGAACCACATTCTTGAATTTGTGTTGAAATTCTTGATGAGGTAAAGGGAGGAAAGAACTTGCATGATTATCTATATGCATCAGAATGGCTTTATGTATGACCAGAACAAATTTCTCCATTTATTGTTTGTGGAAAATGACAAATATTGGGGAAAAATCTGAAAGGCAAAATAGCTTGATCTCATGAGTTTTAGTTAAAAAATAGTTTTGATTTTCCATCATGCAAGAGATCAACTATCTAATTTATTTTGAATTTAATAAGAACCATAAATACCATTTCTATTTTTTTGGCAAATTCATACTACTTTATCTTCTTAATCCAGATTTATATCTATAAAAATCTATAAATCTTATGGGAAAATTTTGGAGTTATCAATTTTATGACTACTTCTGGGCAGAAAGGGCCAAAGTATTCCAAAAACCTGTGGTTGTATTGCTTCCCTTACGCTTTCCTTAAATTTCTTTCTCTTTTATTTTTCTCTGATTCTGCTCTTCTTCCCATGCTCTTTCTCTCCATCTCAGGATGAGATGGAGTTTCTCTTTATCTTTCTTCAAGTCTCTCTGCTAATTCACTTATTATCTGTGTATTTTTTCTACCTTCTTTTCTAATTCCCCCACCCTTTTTTCAGCTCATCATATTTTATGAATTTAGAGCAAAACTAGCACAAGTCATTTGGAATTGAAGCCTGAGGGAATCAGTATAATTTACCTAGTTATTGAAGACAATGTTAAAAATGGCTCTTAAATAAAACTGGATCCATTAAGTGCCCATGATGAATGTAGTATACCCAGACTAGAAGCAAAATAGACCCAGACAGATATCATCTTTTCAGATTCTTCTTAGTGAAATGGGTAACATCAATACAGACCAAATTGTAGAAAGGTAAAGAATGTTTATGAATATAAGTATGTATGCAAGTTTGTACCCACATATATAGGCATTATTTTTATATTATTTTGTCTGTATTGGAGGCATATATGTATATCTGCAGGTATATCTAGACACATAGCCACACATATCAAGAAATAACATAACCATGAGAATTACCACATAAACAAAAACAAAGAAAATATTTAAATATTTATTCAAAGCACATGTGAATATTTGCACTATGAATCTCCTGAAGAAGTTCAGGTTATAGACTCATTTCCATTTCAACCTATTTTGAAATTTGATAATTCTTACCTTTGAGGTAAACAAAAATAATGTCATTTCTCCCCGAAGAAAAAAAGGTACCAAAAAGGAAGATAAGAATAGGAGAAAATGCTAATGTTCCCATAGTCCGAAGTACCAAAGAATAAAAGAATTATGTTGCTGCGCCTTAAGTCTTCAGCACCCCTGTGTCGGTGAGCCTTTTACTGAGACCATTCAGTAAAAGCAGGAAGCTAATTAACAATATTGCTTGAATAGGGACAGCTAGGTGGTGCAGGGGATGGAGCACCAGCCCTGAAGTCAGGAGGACCTGAGTTCAAATTTGGTCTCAGACATTTAACTCGTCCTAGCTATGTGACCCTGGGCAAGTCACTTAACCCTAATTGCCTCAGCCAAAAAACAACAAACAATATTGCTTTAATTTTCAGTGAATTTGCTGCATTCCATTTGATAGGTTTGTCCAGGAATGCTTTCTTTTCTTGTACAACCATTTCCATTAAACAAATTATTGTAACAGTTCTGGATTCACTTTGTAGAGTAGGCTTTGCAAATTAGAAGATAGAGTCTTTAGAAAGGGATTTACATTTCCTATATCTTCTTTTACCATAATTCTTCAATTAAACTGAAATAGTGATATTTGATTGTTATGGAATAATATGGTGCTGGAATAGATGAAAAAGAGGATGACTATAAAAAAACTGGGAAACACAAAGAGATCTTAAAGGAAGGAAAGGGACCCACAAGTGCAAGAATGTTTGTGGCAGCCCTTTTTGTAGTGGCTAGAAACTGGAAACTGAATGGATGCCCATCAATTGGGAAGTGGCTGAATAAACTATGGTATGTGAATGTCATGGAATATTATTGTTCTGTGAGAGAGGCCTGGAAAGACTTGCAGGAAATGATGCTGAGCGAAGTGAGCAGAAGCAGGAGATCATTGTAGATGGCAACAGCAAGATTATATGATGATCAATTCTGAAGGACATGGTTCTCTTCAACAATGAAATGTTTCAAACCAGTTACTGCTGGAAGCCAAGGACCCTGCGTTGAATGACATGGTCTCCACAGGGGCCAGATTCCTTCATTGTGCAAGCCACTGTAGGAAATCCCCACAGAATTAAGCATTCAGGGATGCATTTGGGTAATACTTAATTCCTGTCCTAGGAGCTATTAGCATAGCTGTATGTACATACCCATCCATCACAATGAGGCTGAGTACATAGTCCTTCACCCCCAAAAATCCCTTCGTATTTTCTGCTCAAACATGAAAGCTTTCTCTACTAACAAAGCATTAAACAAACTTAGAGACTGGGAAACTTGGGAAATCGATAGCTTTCCCCAAAAACTCCAAAAGATATCTCCAGTTACTCCCTCTTGTTTGAAACAATTCCAGACTTAATTAATCTTATCTACTGACCCTTCTCTTCCCTATACAGATCTTACATAAATAATGATATGATGAAAAGAATGGTAAATAAAAATGATAGATGGACACATTGGCAGCAATTAAGTTCATGGGAAAAATTAAGGGAAGTAGGCCACTGTATGGTTTACTGACTCCTGCACAAAAACAAGCTATTGTACAAGTGGTTAATAAATGGTCTGAGAAAATTGAATGACCTTATTGTAAAATACCTTATGACGATGTTAAATATTAAAAAGCATTGTATAAGTCTTGGAATAAATAAATATGATATTTTTAGAGAAGCTCATGTCCTGCCAGACATTATGTGATGACCACAAGGTACATTTACCTTTAGTTAAAGTTTCACTATGATTATATTGTTTGATGACTTTTTTGTATTTACTTTGTGCATTCCCTTTCTCTAAGAAGCATTGCACCTGGGGTTCTGAGAAATTCTGGACCCCAAGAAGATTTTGTAATCCTAGCCAAATAATTGTCCTATCTCTAATGAACCCTAACTTTGTAAGACTATAAAAATTGAAAGCTTTCTTGAATAAATAAAACAAGCTTTTCTGAATAAATCGAACTTGATGACCACGCCATAGAGCGTGTTGTCTCTTGTTCCACTCGCCGACTCCAGCCATCCATTTCAGGACCATGCTTCCCTACAGAGGCTGGACCCCCACAAGTTCCAATTGTTTAGTGATGAAGAAAGCCATACACCCAGAGAGAGGCCGGTGGGAAATGAATGTGGATCACAACACAGCATTTTAACGCTTTCTGTGAATATTTGCTTGCATTTTGTTTTCCTTCTTAGGTTGTTTTTTTTTTCTTTCTTTTTCTAGATCTGATTTTTCTTGTGCAGTAAGATAACTGTATAGATATATATATATATACATATATTGGATTTTTCATATAATTTAACATTTAATATGTATTAGACTACCTGTCTTCTAGGAGTGGGGGTGGGGGGAAGGAGGGGAAAAATTAGGAAGAAAAAAATTTTTGCAAAGGTCAATATAGAAAAATCACTCATATGTTCTGTAAAAACAAAAGCTTTAATAAAAATAAATAAATAAATAAATAAAAATTCTAATGAAAAAACATCTGGGAAACAGATATTAATTTATAAAACATGAAGTGAACAGAACCAAGAAATCATTTTATACAGTAACAACATTATTGTTATTCAATTGTGAATAGCTTAGCTAATCTGATCAATACAAAAATCTGACAGTATCCAAGAACTCATTATAAAAAATATTTTTCTTCTCCAAAGAAAAAACTAACTTCAAGTGCAGATTGAAGCTATTATATATACTTTTTTTTTTTTTTTTTTTTTTTTTTACCAACAAGGATAATATGGAAACATTTTTACCTGACTTCACATGTAGGATGGTTATCATATTGCTTTCCTTATCAATGGGAGGTGGAGGATCTGGGAGGGAGGGAGATAATTTAGAATTCAAATTTTTTAAAAACCTGTAAGTTAAAAATACTGGAATGGTAAAAATCTATGCTACCTATATCATAGAGCTATTATGAGGTCTAAATAAGATAATGGATTAGAAATCACTTTGTAAATTATGAAGCAATATCCAAATGTAAGGCATTATCTTTTTCTTTCCCTTTATTTCCTTAGTTCTATTGAAATTAAGGCATACAGGGGAAAATATCAGTGTGAAGAAGCTATTAAGTAATAGTAGTGTTGTACAGGAATCAAGTGAATTTATTTCTTTATCCTCAGTGCTTGTAAAAAACTGATATAACCTGAACAGAAATATTCTTCCCTAATGGTCTTTATGAATAATATAATAATTTATATCTAGCTATTTGTATGTCAAATCTATTGAGATTATAAACTTCTTGATATCATAGATCATCTTCTCTACAATATAGTACAGTTTCTTTAATGTAGTGTTTAGTAAGTGTTGGTTGAATGGATAACGATGAATAAAAGAAAATTATACAACACACACACACACACACACACACACACACACACACAAATAATTAGTAGTCTGTGTCCTTCTGGGATACAGAGTTATAGAGATTAAGTCAATAGAAATCTTCCATTCTTATATACCATCAATCTACCTCTAAAGATCATGCTTGGGGCAACCAGGTGGTGCAGTGGCTAAATCACCATCTTTTTAGTCAGGAGGGCTTGAGTTCAAATCTGGTCTCAGACACTTAACATTTCCTGGCTGTGTGACCCTGGGCAAGTCACATAACCCCAATTGCCTCAGTTAAAAAAAAAAAATTAATTGATCCTGGGGGGCTGAGCCAAGATGGCGAACTGCAGACAGCTTTCTCTGTGAGCTCCTGGGACCTTCCCTCAAACCCAGACAAAGTGAGCCTTCGAACTGGTTTGTGAGAGAGGGCTCCGCCAAACATTTGGACTACAACACACTTCTATCAAAAATCTACCTTGAAAGAACTGCGGAGTAGGTTAGCCTCAGGGAAAATCGGTCACTGGCCGCGATCAGACTCCAGCCGGGGTGGAAGTCAGGGCTGCGATAGAGGGGCAGATTTGAGGCAACCAGGAAGCCCCTGGGAGACACCTGGGCCACTTTGCTCTGCTTGCAGGCAGGTGCTTTGGCAGATCTGCCTTTGGTAAAGGGTGGATCGAGAGCAGCTGAAAACGTGGTCCTAGTGCGAATCTAGCCCCACCAGCCTCAGACCGGAAGTCAACTCGGCAAACTGCCCCAAGGCAAATACAAATTGTTGCAGTTTTCTCTGCTTTTGACCAATATCCCAACTTTAAATCATGAGCAAGAAGCAGAAGAGAGCTCTCACCATAGAAAGCTTTTACGGAGAAAAAATAGAACAGTCCCCAGATCCTGACATTATGAAAACAATTCCAGATGAAGCCACAAAGGCAGACTTAAGTTGGTCTCCCTTTCAGAAGGCTTACCTGGATGATTGCATTAAGAATCTCAAAAGAGAGCTAGAAGAAGAATGGGGAAATAAACTGAGATCAGGGCAACAGAAATATCAAAAACTGGAAAATAGGACTGGTGAATTGGAAAAAGAAAACAGTTCACTGAAAAACAAAATTAGTGAATTGGAAAAAGACAACAATTCACTGAAAAACAAAATTGGTGAATTGGAAAAAGACAACAATTCACTGAAAAATAAAACTGGCAAAATGGAAAAAGAATGCATTGAATCAAGAAATTCAATTGGCCAGCTACAAAAGAAGCTAAAAAAGATAACTGAAGGAAATAATACTTTAAAAATTAAAATTGAACAAATAGAAGTAAATGACTCAATAAGACTTCAAGAATCAGTTAAACAAAAACAAAAAAATGAAAAAATAGAAGAAAATATGAAATATCTCCTAGGAAAAACAACTGACTGGGAAAACAGATCCAGGAGAGAAAATTTAAGGATTATCGGACTCCCTGAAAGCCACGATGAAAAAAAGAACCTGGATGCTATCTTCCAGGAAATCATGAAAGAGAATTGCCCTGATGTTTTAGAATCAGAAGGCAAAGTTGGCATTGAAAGAATTCACCAATCACCTCCGGAAAGAGACCCCAAAATTAAAACCCCAAGGAATATTGTGGCCAAATTTCAGGACTATCTCACCAAGGAAAAGATATTGCAAGCAGCTAGAAAGAAACAGTTCAAATACCGAGGAACTGTCATTAGAATTACACAGGATCTGTCAGCTTCCACTTTAAAAGATCGAAGGGCCTGGAACCAGATATTCCGAAAGGGAAAAGAACTTGGATTACAGCCAAGAATAAGTTATCCAGCTAGAATGAGCATCATCTTCCAGGGAAGAAGATGGTCATTCAATGATATAGGAGAATTTCATCTATTTCTAATGAAAAGACCTGATCTGAACAAAAAATTTGACCTCCAAATAGAGAACTCAAGAGAAGCATAAAAAGGTAAAAAGGAAAACTCTTGAGAACTATATTTCTACTATAGGTATCCTTTAAAGAATGGCAGTATAATTTGATTTTTCTTTGATAATAATGGAAAAGAAATTAGAGGTGGAAGGGATACCATACTGAAAAAGAAAAAGGGGGGAGGGGGGAAAGGAGGCAAAATAAAGTAAAAATAAAGGAGGTAAAATAAGGCAAAATCTCATAAAGAGACATAGAAGATCTAATATAATTGAGGGAAAGAAGGGAGGGCGATGAGTATTGTGTAAACCTTACTCTCATTAGATTGGACTCTAAGAGAGTATATCAGACACATTTGGCTTCAAAGAAAGGCCTGACCCTCCTTGTGGGAAGGTAGGAGGGAGGGGAGAAAAGGAAAGGGATAAACTAATAGAAGGATTAGGGGAAAGGTATAAAGGGGAGTGAGGGACTCTAAAGGGAGGAGGATTATTGGTGGGAGGTGGTCATCAAGAGCAAAGTACTGGGGTGGGGGGAAGAGATAGAGGGGAAAGGGGAGAGAAAATCATAACTCTGGGTAAATAAGATGGCAGGGAATAGAGATATAGTTATTTTAACTGTGAATGTGAATGGGATGAACTCTCCCATAAAACGGAAGTGGGTAGCAGACTGGATTAAAAGCCAGAATCCTACAATATGTTGTTTACAAGAAACACATCTAAAACATAGAGATACATACAGAGTGAAGGTAAAGGGCTGGAACAGAATCTTCTATGCTTCAGGTGAACAAAGAAAGGCAGGGGTAGCAATCCTTATCTCAGATCAAGTAAAAACAAAAATAGATCTAATTAAAAGAGATAAGGAAGGAAACCACATTTTACTAAAGGGTTCCATAGACAATGAAGCAGTATCAATACTTAACATATATGCACCAAGTGGTATAGCATCCAAATTCCTAGAGGAGAAGTTAAGAGAGATGCAAGGAGAAATAGACAGTAATACTATACTAGTGGGAGATCTCAACCTTGCTCTCACAGAATTAGATAAATCAAATTCCAAAATAAATAAGAAAGAAGTTAAAGAGGTTAACAAAAGGCTAGAAAAGTTAGGTATGATAGATCTCTGCAAGAAATTGAATGGTGATAGAAGGGAGTATACTTTTTTCTCAGGAGTTCATGGAACTTATACAAAAATTGATCATGTGTTAGGGCATAAAAACCTCAAAATCAAATGCAGAAAAGCAGAAATAGTAAATTCATCCTTCTCAGATCATGATGCAATAAAACTCACATGTAATATAAGGCCAGGAGAAAATAGACCACAAGTTATTTGGAAATTAAATAATCTAATCCTGAAGAACGAATGGGTGAAAGAGCAAATTATAGACACAATCAAAAATTTCATCCAGGAGAATGATAACAATGAGACAACATACCAAAATTTGTGGGACACGGCTAAAGCAGTTATAAGGGGTAATTTTATATCTCTAGATGCTTACTTGCGTAAAACAGAGAAAGAGAATATTAATGAACTGGGCTTACAATTAAAAAAGCTAGAAAAAGACCAAATTAAAAACCCTCAATTAAATACCAAATTGGAAATTCTGAAAATTAAAGGGGAGATCAATAAAATTGAAAATAAGAAAAATATTGAATTAATAAAGAAAAGTAAGAGTTGGTTTTATGAAAAAACCAACAAAATAGATAAGCCTTTAGTTAATTTGATTAGAAAAAGGAAAGAGGAAAATCAAATTGTTGGTCTCAAAAATGATAAGGGAGAACTTTCCTCCAATGAAGAGGAAATTAGAGTAATAATTAGGAGTTTCTTTGCCCAACTTTATGCCAATAAAATTGATAATGTAAATGAAATGGAGGAATATCTACAAAAATATAGATTGTCCAGATTAACAGAAGAGGAAATAAATTACTTAATTAGCCCTATTTCAGAAAAAGAAATAGAACAAGCTATTAATCAACTCCCTAAGAAAAAATCTCCGGGGCCAGATGGATTTACATGTGAATTTTACCAAACATTCAAAGAACAATTAATCCCAATACTATATAAACTATTTGAAAAAATAGGGAAAGAAGGTGTACTACCAAATTCCTTCTATGACACAGATATGGTGCTGATAGCTAAACCAGGTAGGGAGAAAACTGAGAAAGAAAACTATAGACCCATTTCCCTAATGAATATTGATGCAAAAATTTTCAATAAGATTTTTAGCAACAAGATTACAGAAAGTCATCCCCAGGATAATACATCATGACCAAGTAGGATTTATACCAGGAATGCAGGGCTGGTTCAATATTAGGAAAACTATTAGCATAATCAATTATATTAATAACCAAATTAATAAAAACCATATGATTATCTCCATAGATGCAGAAAAAGCCTTTGATAAAATCCAACACCCATTCCTATTAAAAACACTGGAGAGTATAGGAATAAATGGGCTTTTCCTTAAAATGATTAGTAGTATCTACTTAAAACCTTCAGCAAGCATCATATGTAATGGAGTCAACTAGAACCATTCCCATTAAGATCAGGAGTGAAACAAGGCTGCCCACTGTCACCATTATTATTTAATATTGTCTTAGAAATGTTAGCTTTGGCAGTAAGAGAAGAAAAAGAGATTAAAGGAATTAGAGTAGGTAATGAGGAAACCAAATTATCACTCTTTGCAGATGACATGATGATATATGTAGAGAACCCTAGAGACTCAACTAAAAAACTACTAGAAACAATTCACAACTTTAGCAAAGTTGCAGGATACAAAATAAATCCACATAAATCATCAGCATTTTTATATATTACCAATAAAGTTCAGCAGCAAGAGAAAGAAAAAGAAATTCCATTCAAAATAACTGTTTATAGTATAAAATATTTGGGAATTTATCTGCCAAGGGATAGTCAGGAACTATATGAACTAAACTACAAAACACTTTCCACAGAAATCAAATCAGACCTAGTCAATTGGAAAAACTTAAAATGCTCATGGGTAGGATGAGCGAATATAATAAAAATGATAACACTACCCAAACTAATTTACTTATTTAGTGCCATACCAATCAAACTCCCAAGAAATTATCTTACAAGTTTGATTGGTATGGTACCAAATTAATTTGGAAAAAAAAAAAGGTAAGAATTTTAAGGGGGTTTAATAAAAAAAAAAAAGGCTGACGATGGTGGACTTGCTGTAACAGATCTAAAACTATATTACAAAGCAGAGGTCATCAAAACCATTTGGTACTGGCTGAGAAATAGAGTAGTCGATCAGTGGAATAGGATAGAATCACAAGACAAACTAGGCAATAACTATAGCAATTTGGTTTTTGATAAACCCAAAGACCCCAGCTTATGGGATAAGTATTCACTATTTGACAAAAACTGCTGTGAAAACTGGAAACTAGTGTGGAAGAAATTAGGGCTTGACCCACATCTAACACCACATACCAAGATAAGATCTAAATGGGTTCATGATCTGGATATAAAGAGTGATACTATAAGTAAATTAGAGGAATGTAATATAGTTTACCTCTCAGACCTATGGAGATGGAATAAATTTATGTCCAAAGAAGAACTGGAACTCTTAACTGAAAACCAGATAGATAACTTTGACTATATTAAGTTAAAAAGTTTTTGTACAAACAAAACCAATGCAGACAGGATTAGGAGGGAAACAATAAATTGGGAAATCATCTTTACATTTAAGGGTTCTGATAAAGGTCTCATCTCTAAAATATATAGAGAATTGTCCCATATTTATAAAAATTCAAGCCATTCTCCAATCAATAAATGGTCAAAGGATATGAACAATTTTCAGAGGATGAAATTAAAACTATTTATAGTCATATGAAAAGGTGCTCCAAATCACTATTGATCAGAGAAATGCAAATCAAGACAACCCTGAGGTACCACTACACACCTGTCAGATTGGCTAAAATGACATGAAAAGTTAATGATGAATGTTGGAGGGGATGTGGGAGGGCTGGGACACTGATGCATTGTTGGTGGAGCTGTGAATGGATACAGCCATTCTGGAGAACAATTTGGAGCTATGCTCAAAAAGTTATCAAATTGTGCATACCCTTTGACCCAGCAGCATTTCTATTGGGCTTATATCCCAAAGAAATCATAAAGGAAGGAAAAGGCCCCACAT
>JAJPUD010010467.1:6708-17902 GCA_023553655.1 Myrmecobius fasciatus
AAAAATATCAAGTGCTAATGGGTAGGCCAAGCAAATATAATAAAAATGGCAATACTACCTAAATTAATATACTTATTTAGTGCCCTACTAATCACACTCCCAAGAAATTATTTTACATACCTAGAAAAAAAATAGTAGCAAAGTTCATCTGGAAGAACAAAAGGTCAAAAATTTTAAGGGAATTAATGAAAAAATGCTAATGAAGGTGACCTAGCTGTGCCAGACCTAAAATTATATTATAAAGCAGCCATCATCAAATCCATTTGCTACTACCTAAGAAATAGAGTCAATCAGTGGAATAGGTAAGGGTAACAAGACAAAACAGGCAGTAACTATAGCAATCTAGTGTTTGACAAACCCAAAGAATCCAGCTTTTGGGATAAGAACTATTTGACAAAAACTGCTGGGAAAATTGGAAACTAGTATGGAAGAAATTAGAACTCGACCCTCACCTAACACCACCTACCAAGATAAGACCTAAATGCGTTCATGACTTAGACATAATGAGTGATATTATAAGCAAATTAGAGGAACATAGGATAATTTACCTCTCAGATCTGTGAAGAAGGGAGAAATTTGTGTCCAAAGAACTGGAAATCATAACTGAACACCAGATAGGTAATTTTGATTATATTAAATTGCAAGTTTTTGTAAAAACAAAACTAATGCAGACAAGATCAGAAGGAATGCAAAAAAAAATTGGGAAATCATTTTTACATTTAAGGGTTCTGATAAAGACCTCATTTCTAAAATATATAGAGAATTGATTCAAATTTATAAGGATTAAAGCCATTCTCCAATGGATAAATGGTCAAAGCATATCAAACAACAATTTTCAGACGAAGAAATTAAAACCATTTCTAATTATATGAGAAGGTGATCTAAATCACTATTGATTAGAAAATGAAAATTAAGACAACTCTGAGATGCCACTATACACCTCTCAGATTGGCTAAGATGACAGAAAAAGATAATAACGAATGTTAGAGAGGATGTGGGAAAACTGAGACACTAATTCATTGTTGGTGGAGTTGTGAACAGATCTTGCCATTCTGCAGAGCAATTTGGAACTATGTGAAAAAAGTTATCAAATTGTGCATACCCTTTGACCTAGCAATATTTCTATTACTCCTATATCCCAAAGAAATCGTAAAGGAAGGAAATAAACTCACAAGTACAAAAATGTTTTTGGCAGCCTTTTTTGTATTGGGAAGAAACTGGAAACTGAGTGGATGCCCATCAACTGGAGAATGGCTGAATAAGTTATTGCATATGAATGCTATGGAATATTACTGTTCTATAAGAAATGATGAGGGCAGAGCCAATATGGTGAACAGCAGATAGCATTCTCTTTGAGCTCCTGAGACCTTCCCTCAGACACAGACAAATTGAGCCTCTGAACTGGTTCTGAAGTGAGGGCTCCACCAAATACTAAAATGCACTTCTATCAAAAATCTACTTTGAAAAAACTCCAGAAAAGGTCAGTCTCAGGGGAATCGGCAGCTGGCCGCAATCAGATGCCAGTGCACAGCCGGGGCAGAAGTCAGGGGTACAACAGAGCGGCGGATTTTAGGCAACCAGGAAGTCCCTGGGAGATGCCTGGGCCACTTTGCGCTGCTTGCAGGCAGGTGCTTTGGCAGATCTGCCTTTGGTAAAGAGTGGATTGAGAGCAGCTGAAAGTGTGGTCCTAGTGTGGATCTAGCTGACCAGCCCTGCACCTGAAGTCAACTCTGCAAACTGCCCCAGGGCAAATTGAAATGGCTACCAGTCCCAGCACTTGTTCTTCAGCTCAAAAATATGAGCAAGAAGCAGAAGAGAGCTCTTACCATAGACAGCTTTTATGGAAAGAAAGTAGGGCAGTCCCCAGATCCTAAGATTCTGAAAACAATCCCAGATGAAGCCACAAAGGTGGACATGAGCTGGTCCCCTTTTCAGAAGGCTTACCTGGAAGATTACATAAAGAATCTCAAAAGAGGAGGGAGCAGAGCCAAGATGGCAAACTGCAGACAGCGTTCTCTGTAAGCTCCTGAGATCTTCCCTCAGACACTGACAAACTGAGCCTCTGAACTGGTTCTGGAGTGAGGGCTTCACCAAACACTTGGACTACAACACACTTCTATCAAATATCTACTTTT
Organism: Myrmecobius fasciatus; assembly: GCA_023553655.1. NCBI lineage: Eukaryota > Metazoa > Chordata > Mammalia > Dasyuromorphia > Myrmecobiidae > Myrmecobius > Myrmecobius fasciatus. Next base: position 8,844 of record JAJPUD010010467.1, read on the forward strand.
TTTTTTTTTTTTTTTGCTGAGGCAATTGGGGTTAAGTGACTTGCCCGAGGTCACACAGCTAGGGAATGTTAAGTGTCTGAGGTCAGATTTGAACTCAGGTCTTCCTGACTTCAAGGCTGGTTCTCTATCCACTGCGCCACCTAGCTGCCCCTCAAATATCTACTTTGAAAGAACTTCTGAGGTCAGTTTTAGATGGGCAGGGGATCGAGCAGCTCCCAGCGCTCAGACGCCAGGGCGCAGCCTGGGTGCAAGTCCGGGGCTGGGATGGACCAGAAGATTTTAGGCTGCCAGGAAGTCCCTGCGAGACCCTTGGGCCACTTTGCTCTGCTTTCGGGCAGGTGCTTTGGCAGGTCTACCTTTAATAAAGGGTGGATTGAGAGCAGCTGAAAGTGTGGTCCTAGAGTGGATCTAGCCAGATCAGCCCCAGACGGGAAGTCAACTTGGCAAATGCCCCAGGGCAAATTGAAATCTAGTCTGCTGATGCTGCTGCTGCTGCTGCTGCTGCTGCCACCACTACTGCTGCTGCTGCTGCCGCTGCTGCCACTGCTGCCGCTGCTGCAGAATTCCCTGCTGGTGACTGATACCTCAGCTAAACATCATGAGCAAGAGGAAGAGAGCTCTCACCATAGACAGCTTTTACAGAGAGAGAAACCAGAGCAGTCCCCAGATCCTGAGATTCTGAAAACAATTCCAGATAAAACCACAAAGGTGGACTTAAGCTGGTCTCCCTTTCAGAAGGATTACCTGGAAGATTGCATAAAAATTCTCAAAAGAGAGCTAGAAGAAGATTGGGGAAATAAACTGAGAGCAGTGCAAGAAGGAAACATCGCCCTGCAACAAAGATGTGAAAAACTGTAAAAAAAAGTCTGGTGAATCCGAAATAGAGAAAAACTCACTGAAAAACAATATTAGTGAATTGGAAAAAGTCGCCAACTCACTGGAAAACAAAATTGGTGAATTGGAAAAAGTCACCAAATCACTAGAAAATAAAAATAGTGAATTGGTAAAAGACAACAATTCACTGAAAAACAAAATTGGTGAATTAGAAAAAGTCACCAACTCACTAGAAAATAAAAATAATGAATTGGAAAAAGATAACAATTCACTGAAAAATAAAATTAGTGAATTGGAAAAAGACAACAATTCACTGAAAAATAAAATTGGCAAAATGGAAAAAGAATAAATGAACCAAAAAATTCAATTGGCCAGTTACAAAAGGAGCTAAAAAAGATAACTGAAGGAAATAATACCTTAAAAATTAAAATTGAAAAAATTGAAATGAATGACTCAATAAGACTTCAAGAATCAGTCAAACAAAAACAAAAAAATGAAAAAATAGAAGAAAATATGAAATATCTCCTAGGAAAAACAACTGACTTGGAAAACAGATCCAGGAGAGACAATCTAAGGATTATCGGACTCCCTGAAAGTCACAATGAAAAAAAGAACCTTGATGCTATCTTCCAGGAAATCATGAAAGAGAATTGCCCTGATGTTTTAGAATCAGAAAGCAAAGTTGGCATTGGAAGAATTCACCAATCACCTCCTGAAAGATACCCCAAAATTAAAACCCCAAGGAATATCGTGGCCAAATTTCAGGACTATCGCACTAAGGAAAAGATATTACAAGCTTCTAGGAAAAAAAAAAAAACAGTTCAAATACTGAGGAACTGTCATTAGAATTGCACAGGATCTGTCAACTTCCATATTGAAGGATCGAAAGGGCCTGGAATCAGATATTACAAAAGGCAAAAGAACTTGGATTACAGCCAAGAATAAGCTATCTAGCTAGAATGACCCTCAATTGGAGAATGGCTGAATAAATTATGGTATATGAATATTATGGAATATTATTGTTCTGTAAGAAATGACCAGCAGGACGATTTCACAGAGGCCTGGAGAGACTTACATGGACTGATGCTGAGTGAAATGAGCAGAACCAGGAGATCATTATATATGGCAACAACAATACTATATGATGATCAATTCTGATGGACACGGCTCTCTTCAACTATGAAATGTTTCAAACAAGTTCCAATTGTTCACTGAAGAAAGCCATATACACCCAGAGAGAGGGATGTGAAATGTGGACTACAACATAATGTTTTCATACTCTCAATTGATGTTTGCTTACATTGTGTTTCTTTTATCTGATATGTGTTTCTCATAAATATGATTTTTCTTGCACAACAATGATAAGTATGGAAATATGTATACATATATTCGATTTGTCAAGTATTTTATCATAATTAAAATGTAGTGGATATCCTGCCATCTAGGGGAGGGGTGGGAAGTAGGAAGTAAAAACTGGTAATCGAAAGCTTTGTAAGGCTTAATGTGGAAGAATTACCCATACATATATTTTGCAAATAAAATAAAATTAAAAAAAAAAGAAATGATCAGGAGGATGATTTTAGAATGGCCTCATGAGATTTCTATGAACTAATGATAAATGAAATGAGCAGAACCAATCAGATCATTGTACAAAACAACATCAATATTACATGATAAAAAACTTTGATGGACGTGACTCTTTCCAACAATGAGATGATTGATTCCAGTCCCAATGATCTTGAAATGAAGAGAGCCATAAACACCCAGAGAAACGACTGTAGGAACTGAATATGGATCACAACAAAATATTCTCACTCTTTTTTGTTGCTGTTCACTAGCATTTTGTTTTCTTATTCATTTATTTACTTTTTTGATCTGATTTCTCTTGTGCAGCAAGAGAACTGTATAAATATGTTTATACATATTTGATTTAACATATATTTTAACATGCTTAACATAAATTGTATTGCCTGCCATCTAGGGCAAAGGGTGTTGGGAAGAAGGAGAAAATCTGAAACACAAGACTATGCAAGAGTCAATATTGTCAAATTATATGTGAATATGTTTTGAAAACAAAAATCTTTATTTAAAAAAAAGATTCTTAATAGCAAATAAATATATGAAACTGAAAAAAGAAGGGGTAAATTGGGGAAATGATAAGTAGCAAAATACCTTTCAGGATGGGGAGCTAGAATGAGAATGGAATGGATAGTGGAAATGCAGTTACTAGTGATAATTTTGGGAAAAATTTAGAGCAAGTTTCTCTGATGGGGTCTTATTTCTCAAACATGGAGTGAACTGAATCAAATTTATATAAAAAAGAGCCATGACTTATTTGATAAATTTTCAAAAGATATGAGTTGTGCCCAAAGGGCTACAGATTTGTTTATAACCTTTGACCTAACAATATCATTATTAGGCATGAATCCAAAAACAATTTTAAAAAGGAAAAAAAAGGAAAGGGATGTATATGTACAAACATTTGTAGCAGCTCTTTTCTCAGGTCAAATAATTGGAAATTCTGGGGATGTACATCAATTGGGGAATAGCTGAATAAATTATGATATGTGATTGTGATGGAATATTATTGTTCTATGGCAAATGATGAGCAGGATGCTCTCAGGAAAAAAAAGAAAAAACTTGAAACGTCCCCCCTGAACTTAAGACAAGTAAAATGTACTGTGTACAAAATAGTGTCACTGTTTTGAGTTAACAGGTTGTGAATTACTTTATTATTCTCAGTGTTACAATGAACCATGATTACTCTGAATGACTTACAATGAACAATCCTATATCCATACAAATAGAAAAAGGTGATTGTTTCTGAATTCAGATTGAATCATGAAACAAGGAAAAAAAAGAAAATCAAGTAAGGGAAGTAGAGGAAAAATTGGAAAGATAAAGTATATTGATTTAAAAATGAATCAACAGTTTGGTAAAGGACACATAAAAATACAGAAAAACATAATACCTTAAAAAGAAACTACAACATGTGGTAAAGGAAGTACAAACATCAATTAGCAGAATGTCCTCTAAAGCATTAATTGGTTATTTTTTTTAAAGCACAAAAAATCACTGATGAGAAAGTAGAATAAGCCAAATGGAAGAAAATGTACAAAAGTTCACTGAATAATATAATTGTGTAAAAACTAGAATTGAGCTATGGAAGCTAATGACTTTATGAGAAATCAAGAAACAATTAAACAAAGTCAAAAAATAGAAAAATTAGAAGAAAACATGAAATATATGATTGGAAAAACAAGGGACCTAAAAAATAAATCCAGAAAACATAATCTAAAAATTGTTGGACTATGTGAAAGCTATGATCAAAAAACAACCTAGACATCATATTTCAAGAAAGTACACAAGAAAACTATCCAGCTATTGTAGACCCAGAGGGTAAAATAGAAAATTACAAAATCCACTAATCACCTTTTAAAAGAGGTTCATAATTAAAAACTCCAAAAATATTATAGTCAAATTCCAGAGCTCCCAGGTCAGGGAGAAAATATTGCAAGCAGCCAGAGGTGGGGGCGGGGAGGGGGAAGGAGAGGGAGAGAACTAGAATTCAAATTTCATTTGCTTCTTTTCAGGATAACACAAAATTTAGCAGCTTCTACTTTAAAGAATCAGAGGCCTTGGAATATGGTATTCTATAGAGCAAAGAAAATTAGGGTTACAACCGGGCATTACCTATCTAGCAAAATTAAATATAATTTTTCACGGGGAAATGGATGGGGAAATTGACACTCAATGAAATAATAAAAAATCCCTTTCAAGAATTATTGAAAAAAAAGCAAGAGGTAAATAGAAAATTTTACTTTCAACTATAAGACTCAAGAGAAGCATAATAAACAGGAAAAGGAAATCATAATGGATTTAATAAGATTAAACTGTTTATATTTCTATGTGGAAAGATGATAATTATAATCCTAAGAATATTCTCATTATTAGAACAGTTTAAAAAGAATAAATAGGCAGAAGGCACAGGTGTAAATTAATGTGAAATAATGATATCTAAAAATAATATTAATGTGTACTAGATGGATGTACTGGGAGAAAGTGAAAAGGATAAGTAAGGGGGACTTCCTTCCGGGGGTGGAGCCATGGTGGCAGAGATAAGACAGGAGTCTCTGTAACCTCCTCTAACCTCCCCTCAAACCAACAACATATGAAGCCTCTAGACTGATTTTGAAGCAAAAAAATCCACAATATCTGGAGAACAACACAATTCTAGAAGAAGATACTCCAGAAGAACCTCAAAACAGGTCTGTTTTAATTGGGCAGGGGGGTGGTCTGCTGAATCCGGACTGCAGCTCAGGGAGACCAGGGCAAAGAACTGGAGCAGGGAGCTGGAACAGGAGTCAGAACAGGAGCGGGAGCATTGTGCTTTTCACACACCTGGGAGTCTTCTGGGGGCCTCTTGGACCAATCTCTCCTGATTGTGGGCAGGTGGGTTGGAGTGTCTGCCTTTTGAGGGGGATATGTTGTGAACCACTGAACCCCTGATGAGCATCGGACCTAGCTGCCATTACACAGCACCTTAAAGCAATCAATCAAACAACAGGACTGATCAGCACCAGAAATAATTCAATCAGCAGAGCTGCCCAGTACCTGAAATAATTCAATCAGCAGAACCGCCCCACGGTGAACTAAAGCAGAACTGCCCAGCACCTGACATAATTCAATCAGCAGAACTGCCCAGTTCCTGAAATAACTCAATCAGCAGAACTGCCCCAGGGCAAATTAAAGCAGCTGTCCCACCTTTGCCCTAAACAGACCTCACACCTTTAAAAAAAAATGAATAAAAAACCAAAAAGAGCTCTCACCATAGACAACTTTTATGGAGAGAGGGAAGAACAGACCTCAAATCCTGAGTCCCCTAAAGGTAAAGCAACTCCAGAAAAAGCCCCAAAGAGAGACATAAACTGGTCTCCATTTCACAAGGCTTTCTTTGAAGATTACATAAAAAATCTTAAAAGAGAGTTAGAAGAAACATGGGGAAACGAAATGAGATCACTGCAAAATAAAATAGAAAAAATGGAAAAAGAATGCAATGAACAAAAAAAATGTAATTGGTCAATTGCAAAAGGAACTAAAAACAGTAACTGAAGAAAATAAGACATTAAAAATTAGAATTGAACAATTGGAAATGAATGACTCATCAAGACTTCAAGAATCAGTCAAACAACAACAAAAAAAAAATGAAAAGATAGAGAAAAACATGAAATATCTCCTAGGAAAAACAACTGACATGGAAAATAGATCTAGGAGAGACAATCTAAGGATTATAGGGCTTCTTGAAAGCCATGATGAAAGAAAGAACCTAGACACTATCTTCCAGGAAATCATAAAAGAAAACTACCATGATATTTTAGACCCAGAAAGGAAAATACTCCTTGAAACAATCCACCGATCACCTCCTGAAAGAAACCCAAAAATTTGGTCCCCCAGAAATATCGTGCCTAAATTCCAGAACTATCACACCAAGGATAAGATATTACGAGAAGCCAGAAAGAAACAATTTAAATATCAGGGAGCCACAATTAGCATCACACAGGATCTAGCAGCTTCTGCTATGAAGGATCGAAAGGCCTGGAATCAGATATTCCAAAAGGGCAAAGGAACTTGGATTACAGCCAAGAATAAGTTACCCAGCTAGAAGGAGCATCATCTTCCAGGGAAGAAGATGGTCATTCAATGATATAGGAGAATTTCACCTATTTCTACTGAAAAGACCAGAACTGAACAAAAAAAATTTGATCTACAAACACAAAACACAAGAGAAACATAAAAAGGTAACAAGAAAAAAAAACTCTTGAGAACTGTATTTATGTTATAGATACTTATAGAATGAGGGTTGATTTTATGAATCTATTATTACATTATGATTATGATATGATTACTGTGATTTTATGATTATTATGATATGATTACTGTGATTTTATGTTTATTATGATATGAGAAACTGAAAAAGAAATTAGAGGTAGAAAAGGGATAACACTGGAAGAAGAGGGAAAGGAGGTAAAATAAGGGAAATTACATCACATGTAGAGGCAAAGAAAACCTATAATGATTGAGGGAAGAAAAGGGAGGGGAATGAGAATTGGGTTAATCTCCATCTCATCAGATTTGGCTCAGAGGGAATAATAGATGTACTTATAAGAAAATAGGAGGGAAAGGGGGGAAAAAGGGGTGGGTGGGACTCTAAATGGGAAGGATTGTTGAGGGAAGTGGTTTTCAAAAGCAAAATAGTAGGGAGGAGGGAAAGGGGATAAGAAAGAGAAAAGCATAAGCTAGGGCAAATAAAATGGCAGGAAATACAGAATTAGTTATTTTAACTTTGAATGTGAATGGAATGAACTCTCCCTTAAAGCAGAAGCAGATAGCAGACTGGATTAAAAACCAGAATCCAACAATATGTTGTATACAAGAAACACATCTAAAACATAGAGATACATACAGGGTGAAGTTAAAAGGCTGGAGCAGAATCTATTATGCTTCAGGTGAACAAAACAAGCAGGGGTAGCAATCCTGATCTCAGACCAAGTAAAAGCAAAGATAGACTTCATTAAAAGAGACAAAGAAGGAAATTATATCTTCCTAAAGGGTACCATAGATAATGAAGTAATATGAATACTAAACATATATGGAGACCTAGTGGTATAGCATGGAAATTCCTAGAGGAAAAGTTCAGAGAGATGCAAGAAGAAATAGACAGCAAAACTATAATAGTGGGGGAACTCAACCTCCCTCTCTCAGAACTTGATAAATCAAACCACAAAATAAATAAGAAAGAAGTTAAGGAGGTAAACAAAATGTTAGAAAAGGTCGGTATGATAGATCTTTGGAGGAAATTAAATGGAGACAGAAAGGAGTTTACTTTTTTCTCAGCAGTCCATGGAACTTATACAAAAATTGACCATGTGTTAGGACACAAAAACCTCAAAATCAAATGCAGGAAGGCAGAAATAATAAATGCATTTTTTTCAGATCATGACAGAATAAAAATCACATGCAATATAAGGCCAGGAGAAAATAGACCAAAAACCAATTGGAAACTAAGTAATTTTATCCTAAAGAATGAATGGGTGAAACAGCAAATTACAGACACAATTACTAATTTCATCCAATAGAATGACAATAATGAGACAACATACCAAAATTTGTGGGATACAGCCAAAGCGGTAATAACGGGAAATTTTATATCTCTAGATGCTTATTTGCATAAAATAGAGAAAGAGAAAATCAATGAATTAAGCTTGCAACTAAAAAAGCTAGAGAAAGAATTAATTAAAAACCCCCAATCAAATACCAAACTTGAAATCCTAAAAATAAAAGGAAATATTAGTAAAATTGAAACTAAAAAAAAACTATTGAATTAATAAATAAAACTAAAAGTTGGTTTTATGAAAAAACCAACAAAATAGATAAACCTCTGGTTAATTTAATTAGAAAAAGGAAAGAGGAAAATCAAATTGTTAGTCTCAAAATGAAAGGGGAGAACTTTCCACCAATGAAGACGAAATTAGAGCAATAATCAGCAATTACTTTCCCAACTGTATGCCAATAAATTTGATAACCTAAGTGAAATGGAGGAATATCTACAAATATATAGATTGCCTGGATTAACAGAAGATGAAATAAATTACTTAAATAGTCCCATTTCAGAAAAAGAAATAGAACAAGTCATTAAGCAACTCCCTAAGAAAAAATCCCCAGGACCAGATGGATTTACATGTGAATTCTACCAAACATTTAAAGAACAATTAACTCCAATATTATATAAACTATTTGAAAAAATAGGGAAAGAAGGACTCCTACCAAACTCCTTTTATGATACAGACATGGTACTGATATCTAAACCATGTAAAACAAAAACAGAGAAAGAAAATTATAGACCAATCTCCTTAATGAATATTGATGCAAAAATCTTAAATAAAATATTAGCAAAGAGATTACAGAAAATCATTCCTAGAATAATACACCATGACCAAGTAGGATTTATACCAGGAATGCAGGGATGGTTCAATATTAGGAAAACTATTAACATAATTGCCTATATTAATAACCAAATTAACAAAAAACATATGATAATCTCAATAGATGCAGAAAAAGCATTTGATAAAATCCAACATCCATTCCTATTAAAAACATTAAAGAGTATAGGAATTAATGGACTTTTCCTTAAAATAGTCGGTAGCATCTATTTAAAACCATCAGCT
>JAJPUD010010467.1:23496-36506 GCA_023553655.1 Myrmecobius fasciatus
ATATATATATATATATATATATATATATATATATATAACATGTATTTTCATGATCCTAATTAAGAATGCTTTTTCACTCTCTAGTGAAAGTGAAATGTAAGTAGATGTGTATCTAAAAGGGAAGCTATATCCAACTGGCCACAGTAGCTAACTGCACTTTGTAGCCTTATCACTGTTTAGTTACTTATCATGTTATCATAGGAAGAACTTCCATTCTGGATTGGATATTTTTACCCTGGTCATTTACCCATTGCCACTGAGAAGGTTTGACTCAGAGTAATAGCTCTGGGTACCAAATCTAGATAAATACTAATGGAACTTTACTTCTGGCAAAACCTGGTGACCTTTCATTTGGAAACTAGAATAGTTATGCTTTTATAGTACTCTCTTTGTCCCTGGCAGAATTAATTTTCCTGGTAGATATTGGCTTGCCTGACTTTCTTACTGTTCTTTAAACATAGTATCCCATATCCCCTGTTGCTGCATCTCTAGTGGCTATCTCAAGACTAAATTCAAGCACTGTCTTCTTCATAAAGTATTTTTGATACCTTCAATTGCTAGCATTCTCTTGTCCTGTATAGTCCAATTATTTATTTTACTATATACATGCATCTATCTATATATTGTTCTACCAAATAACATGTAATCACCTAAAGGGCATGACTTGATTTTTTTTCTTGTTTTTTTGTTTTGTTTTGTTTTGTTTTATTTTGTTTTTTTGTGGAATGATCACTAGTGTCAAGTACAATGCCTTTCACAGAGGAGCCTTACATGTATTTCCATGATTTTATATTTATCCACAGAATCTGAAATAGCATTTGATCTCCAAAATTTGCCAGAGATCAAGTCAGGAATATGATGGTAAATTGTTAATTATTGGTTCTTTGTCCCTCTTCTCATCTCCCCAAAAGAGTACATACATAAGACACACTTTAAAATTCTTTTTGCTTTATTAGAATTTTCTATATAATTTCTTAAGTTTGGAAAAAATTTTTTTTAAATCAGTGAAGCTTTGATTTATAATTTGTCTTTTCCCAAGTTGTAAATGCATAAAATAATTACTTCTCAAGGGTCTGTTTGAGCTTGCTCCAGTATACATATATGTCAAAAACATATGCCTAAGACCAGTTTCTGGACTCAAATGTAAATTACATCTTTTTGAGATTTTATTAAGATGTACCTTTAGATCAGGGGATATTAACTGATTTTTAGAACATGAACCCTTTAATAAGGCAATAAACATTTATTTATTGTTCAGAACCAACTATGTCCCAAAATTATGATATATTATACATATATATATATGATATACACATAGTGAGATAAATAGATTTAGATATAGAAATAGAGATAGATTGATATAGATATAGTTACTTCCCATTCTATATCATAAACCCTTAAAATCAATATAATTTTTGTTTCTTTTTTTTCACAAAAGTTCATTTACTGTTTTGAATCTACAGACCCATTGGGAGTCTTAGACTCCTGTTTAAAATCACTGCTTCAGAGGGATCAATTCAGGGGAGTTCTAGAACTTTTCCCACCACCAAATCATTAAAAAAGAGAAACTGACCACCATGCAGTTACTTCACAATAGATATATACTGATACAATAAAAGTACCAGTAGAAAAAAATACTATTCACAAAGGTTAAACTTAGTGAAAAGGTTGATTAGATTTACTGGGTCAAGGTCTATTTTATTGGCTTCCTGAAAATATGACTATGACCACGTTCTCTTAATTTCCTCCAAATTCAGCTTAGATTCAATTGAGGTACATATGTATACATTTTGTGCTGAGGGAAAAAGTTTAGAATGAAGTAAAGTCATTCACTTTTCTTGTCTCATTTGTTTTGATCATATCCTCAACACAAGGAACAAAAATAATCTTCATAAAACATAAGTTCCACCATCACTGCACAGTAACTTCAGCAGTGCTCTGGCTCCCTCTTATCTCTTGGGCTTAATGCAAATTCTTCACTTTGGCATTTGAAGCCCTATATAATATAATTTCAGCCTACAATTTCATTTTCATGTGTGTACTACAAAGTCCAGTCAAACAAGTGATCTTATTTTTTTCCTTTATTCCATCAATTTCCTACTGCTTTATCTTGCCTAGGTTGTTTCCCATTGCTAGAAGGAGAAAAAATAGTTTCCTTCTTGATTTTAGAATTCCTAGGCTCATTGAAGTCTCAACTCATTTACTTCCTCCAAAAATATGTTTTTCTTTATCTTATCCTTTATCACTATATCATGCAGATGCACACATTTTTTTTTACATACTGTTTCATCCCAACACAATAATAACCCTTACAATCAAGGGTTATTTTTGTTATATTTTGCATCCTCAGTCCCTTTTAATGTCTCTTTGTATAGATTGGAACAGAAGACAAAAACAGCAAAAAAGTATAGTTTTTATGTCCCAAGATCTAATGTGGCATTAGAGTGAAGGTATAGTTAATATGTTAAATGCAGACAGCTATATTAGTTCAGATGCCAGTGAAGATTTTTAATCTGAATAGCTTGATTTTAGTGTCTACACTGACTAAATTAAATGGAGAATAGCCAAATGTCCATTCTTTGTTCTGGAAGCATAAGCCAAGTCTATTTAATTGAAGCTAATCATGATTAATTTATATTTATTATTGTGGATTCACATGAGATTAAGATGAATATAAAGGATATTTTCGGTTGCTGGACATGCAGTGCAAATTTTAAGGAATCTATCAAAGTGCACAGAAAACAAGTTACTATCTTTTTGGACATTCTTGAAAGTAGTAACACATTATAATTGCAATTAAGGCTGTTATCATATTTGCTCCTAAGACAAAAGTGACATGTTTGCTTTTATCTTATTTTTAAATAGTTCTTGTAATCTCTTCATGTTTAAATTGATTATATGCTTCTTTGATTTCTTGTTGTTTTTTCTCTTTATGCATCTTTGGCATGATTCATTAAAAATGCTAGATTTGAGGTGAGTAGTATATTTTTATTGCACTTTTACTTTCTCATTTAATAAATTTTAAAAAATGAAGTCTCTGTAGATTTGCACTTTGTTTCCTGAATAGTACTGTACTACTCCCTCAGATGATTCTCTTAAAGTCATTAGTTTTCCTCAAGATACAACTCATATATATTGCAGAGCCAAGATGGTGGAATGAAAACATGACTCTCTGCATCCTCCTTGGATCTTCTCTCAAATCAACAATAAAATAAGCTTCTGAACTGATCTTCAAGTCAACGAATCCAGAAATATTTGGACACTGCTTCCAGTTACCTCTGAAGAACTCTATTATCAGGTCTGTTTAACTCAGACAGAGGGATAAACAGGGGACTTAGTACAGCCGGAAGTGAGGGTGGGACTCAGCTCAGCATGGCAGAAACTCCAAACTCCAAACTCCAAACACCTGGAGTTTATCTGAGGCACTCAGGACACTCTGCCCTGATTGGGGGCAGGTGTTCTGGCAGACTTGCATAGTTTAAGGAGTAATTCGGACTTAGTCCTAGACCCCATGTGGCTTAAGTTAATTCACCGATTGCCCCAGGGCAAATTACAACACCCACCTCTTTTCTAACCTTAAAGAAACACTGTCTAAAAAATGAAGAAGCAAAAGAGAGCTCTCACCATAGACAGCTTCTATCGAGAGAAAGAAGGACAGATGCCAGATTCTGAGGTTAATTCAGAAAAAACTCCAGAGGAATTTTGGGGGTATAATTAACTAGATATTACTCTGATAATATGAAAAAGAAAACTAGAGGGGAAAAGGTTATCATACTGGGGAAAAGAGGTAAAAGGTGGTAAAATCATATTATTAAAAAAGGAGGTAAAAACAAGATAATATCTCATGAAAAGGCAAAGAAAACCTAATATAATTGAGAGAAAGAAGGGAGGGGGATGAGCATTGTGTAAATCTTACTCTCATCAGTTTGGGCTCTAAAAGTGTATATCAGACATTTGATTTGACAGAGAAACTTGTCTGTTGCTAGAGGGAAGTGGGAGGGAAAGGAGGAAAAGTAAGGGACAAACTAATAGAAGGGAAAATAGAAGAATCAGGGAAAAGGAGTAAAACAGGGGGAGGGGATCTAAAGTGTAGAGGATTGTTTGGGGGAGGGGGGGGCATCAAAAGCAAAATACTGAGGGGGGGAAGGGAAAAAGGGGAAAGGAAAGGGGAAAAATAACTTGGGTAAATAAGATGGCAGGAAATAAAGAATTAGTTATTTTAACTGTGAATGTGAATGGGATGAACTCTGCCATAAAGCCGAAGCAGATATCAGACTGCATTAAAAAACCAGAATCCCACAATATGTTGTCTACAAGAAACACATCTAAAACATAGTGACACATATAGGATGAAGGTAAAAGGCTAGAGCAAACATATTATGCTTCAGGTGAATACAAAAAAGCAGGGGTAGCAATCCTTATCTCAGATCAAGTAAAAGCCAAGATAGATCTAATCAAAAGAGATAAGGAAGGAAACTGTATTTTGTTAAAGGGTACCATAGATAATGTAGTAATATCAATACTAAATATATATGCACCAAGTGCAATAGCATCCAAATTCCAAGGGGAGAAATTGAGAGAGATGCAATAAGAAATAGACATGCAAATAATACTAGAGGGGGATCTCAACCTTGCTCTCTCACAATTAGATAAATCAAACCACAAAATAAATAAGAAAGAAATTAGGGAGGTAAACCAATTGCTAGAAAAGTTAGATATAATAGATCTATGGAGAAAATTAAATGGAGACAGTAGGGAGTTTACTTTTTTCTCAGCAGTCCATGGAACCTATACAAAAATTGACCATGTATTAGGGCATAAAAACTTCAAAATTAAATGCAGAAAGGCAGAAATATTACATTCATCTTTTTTCAGATCATGATGCAATAAAAATAACATGCAATATAAGGCCATGAGTAAATAGACCAAAACCTAATTGGAAATTACATAATCTAATACTGAAGAATGAATGGGTGAAAGAGCAAATCATAGACACAATCAATAATTTGATCCAGGAGAATGACAATAAGGAGACAACATACCAAAATTTGTGGGATACGGCCAAAGCGGTTATAAGGGGCAATTTTATATCTCTATATGCTTACTTGCATAAAATAGGGAAATAAAAGATCAACAAATTGGGCTTATTATTAAAAAAACTTGAAAAAGAACAAATTAAAAACCATCAATTAAATAACAAATTTGAAATTCTAAAAATAAAAAGGGGAAATTAATAAAATTGAAAATAAGAAACTATTGAATTAATAAATAAAACTGAGTTGGTTTTATGAAAAAACCAACAAAATAGATAAGCCTTTAGTTAATTTGATAAGAAAACGAAAGAGAAAACCAAATTGTTAGTCTCAAGAATGATAAGGGAGAACTTTCCTCCAATGAAGAGGAAATTAGAGTAGTAATTAGGGGTTACACTGCCCAACTTTATGCCAGTAAGTTTGATAATCTAAATGAAATGGAGGAATATCTACAAAAATATAGATTGCCCAGATTAACAGATGAGGAAATAAATTATTTAAATAGTCCCATATTAGAAAAAGAAATAGAACAAGCTATTAACCAACTCCCTAAGAAAAAATCTCCAGGGCCAGATGGATTTAGATATGAATTCAACCAAACATTCAAAGAACAATTAATTCCAATACTATACAAACTATTTGAGAAAATAGGGACGGAAGGTATACCACCAAATTCCTTCTATAAGACCGATGTGGTGCTGATAGCTAAACCAGGTAGGGTGAAAACAGAGAAAAAAAAAACTATTGACCCATTTCCCTAATGAATATTAATGCAAACATTTTAAATAAGATATGAGCAATGAGATTACAGAAAGTCATCCCCAGGATAGTACACTATGACCAAGTAGGATTTATACCAGCAATGCAGGGCTGGTTCAATATCAGGAAAACTATCAGCATAATCAATTATAACAATAAACAAACTAAGAAAAAAACATATGGTTATCTCAATAGATGCAGAAAAAACATTCGATAAAATCCAACAGCCATAACTATTAAAAACACTAGAGAGTATAGGAATAAATGGGCTTTTCCTTAAAATGATCAGTAGCATCTATTTAAAATCATCAGCAAGCATCATATGTAATGGAGACAAACTAAAACCATTCCCAATAAGATCAAGAGTGAAACAAGGCTGCCCACTGTCACCATTACTATTTAATATTGTATTAGAAATGTTAGCTTTGGCAATAAGAGAAGAAAAGGAGATAAAAGGAATCAGAGTAGGTAATGAAGAAACCAAATTATCACTCTTTGCAGATGACATGATGGTATACTTAGGGAACCCTATAGACTCAACTAAAAAACTACTAGAAACAATTCACAACTTTAGCAAAGTGGCAGGATTCAAAATTAATCCACATAAATCATCAGCATTCTTACATACTACTAAAAAATTTCAGCAGCAAGAGATAGAAAAAGAAATTCCATTCCAAATAACAGATGATAGGATAAAATATTTGGGAATCTATCTGCCAAAGAAAAAGTCTGAAACTTTACAAACTAAACTACAAAACACTTTTCACACAAATAAAATCAGACCTAATCAATTGGAAAAAAACATTAAATGCTCATGGGTAGGTAGAGCGAATAATAAAAATGACAATACCACCCAAACTAACCTACTTATTTAGTGCCATACCAATCAAACTCCCAAGAAAATATTTTACAGATCTAGAAAAAATAGTGGCAAAGTTCATTTGGAATAACAAAAGGTCAAGAATTTCAAGGGAATTAATGAAAAAAAAAAAGGCAGATGAAGGTGGCCTTACTGTACCAGATCTAAAAGTATATTATAAAGCAGCAGTCATCAAAACAATTTTGTACTGGCTCAGAAATAGAGCGGTCGATCAGTGGCATATGAGAGGATATCAGGACAATCTAGGCAGTAACTTTAACAATTTAGTGTTTGATAAACCCAAAGACCCCAGCTTTTGGGATAAGTACTCACTATTTGGCAAAACTGCTGGGAAAATTGGAAACTAGTGTGGAAGAAATTAGGGCTTGACCCATACCTAACACCACATACCAAGATAAGATCTCAATAGGTCCATGATCTAGATACAAAGAGTGATATTATAAGCAAATTAGAGGAACGTAGTATTGTTTACCTCTCAGACATGTGGAGATGGAATAAATTTATGTCCAAAGAAGACCTGGAACTCCTAATTGAACACCAGATAGATAATTTTGACTATATTAAGTTAAAAAGTTTCTGTACAAATAAAACTAATACTGACAAGATTAGGAGGGAAGCATCAAATTGGGAAACCATCTTTACATTTAATGGTTCTGATAAAGGCCTCATTTCTAAAATATACAGAGAATTGTCTCATATATATAAGAATTCAAGCCAGTCTTCAATAGATAAGTGGTCAAGGAATATGAACAGATAATTTTCAGATGATGAAATTAAAACTATCTCTAGTAATATGAAAAGTTGCTCCAAATCACTATTGATCAGAGAAATGCAAATTAAGACAACTCTGAGGTACTACACACCTGTCAGATTGGCTAAAATGACAGGAAAAGATAACGATGAATGATGGAGGTCATGTGGGAAAGCTGGGACTCTAATGCATTGTTGGTGGAACTGTGAACGGATCCAACCATTCTGGAGAGCAATTTGGAGCTATGCTCAAAAAGTTATCAAACTGTGCATACTCTTTGACCCAGCAGTGTTTCTGTTGGGCCTATATCCCAAAGAGGTGTTAGAGGAGGGAAAGGGAACCACATGTGTAAGAATATTTGTGGCAGCCCTTTTTGTAGTGGCTAGAAACTGGAAACTGAAGGGATGCCCATCAATTGGAGAGTGGCTAAATAAATTGTGGTATATGAATGTTATGGAATATTATTGCTCTGTAAGAAATGACCAGCAGGACGATTTCAGAGAGGCCTGGAGAGACTTGCATGAACTGATGCTGAGTGAAACAAGCAGAACCAGGAGATCATCATACACAGCAACAACAATATTACATGATGATTAATTCTGATGGACATGGCTCTCTGCAACAAAGAATTGTCTCAAATCAGTTCCAATTTTTCACTGAAGAAGACCATATACACCCAGAGAGAGGGATATGAAATATTGACCACAACATAACATTTTCATGCTCTCTATTGAGGTTTGCTTGCATTGTGTTTCCTTTGATTTTTTTTTTCTCATAGATAGGATTTTTCTTACACAACTTGTCAAGCATTTCAACGTAATTAACATGTAGTGGACTTCTAGGGGAGGGGAGGGGACTGGGGATAAAATTTGTAATGGAAAGCTTTATAATGATCAATGCTGAGGAACTACCCATAAATATGTTATAGAAATAAAAAGCTTTAATAAAAAAATAAATAAACTTTTTTTAAAGTTGCAACCCATATATTACAATCTCCATGAAGTTTTCTCTATATTCTTAGTAATGAGTGACAATTAAATTCATATCTATTTTTAAAAATATGCTTCTAGATGTTTATGTTGTATGTTCCATAGAATGAAAGCTGTTTCAAAAGGAAATTGCTAATTAGAATAAATATATCTTCAGCAAATTTCCCTGATAGTCGCATAATAACAAAGGTATGTAAGGAATAGTTTAGAATATTCAAGCACAAGAGCCATTGCTCAAGACATAAATGATCAGATGACATGAATAGGCAGTTTTCAAAGGAATAAATCAAAACTATTAAAAACTATATGTAATTGTCCACATCACTAATAGAGAAATACATTTTAAAGTAAATTTGAACTGCAAACTCTTATCTTTTAGACTAAGTTGAAAGAGAAAATTAAAAATAATATTTGAAGGGCTTTGAAAAAAGTAGGAATAATCAATGTATAAAATATTTTGGCATTGATGATCTATTTCTATATCTGTGTATCTAATCTTTTTTTTTTTAATTTATACTTTTTATTTGCAAAACATATGTATGGGTAATTCTTCAACATTAACCCTTACAAAGCTTTCTGTTACAAAGTTTTCCCCCCTACTCCCCACCCCTTCCCTAGATGGCAGGATATCCACTATATGTTAATTACTTTAAAATACTTGAGAAATTGAATATATGTATAGTTATTTCCCCACATCATTTTGTGCAGGAGAAATCATATGTACTAGAAAGAATAATCAGATAAGGGAAATACAATGCAAGCAAACATCAATAGACAGCATGAAAATGATGTGTTATGGTCGACATTTCACATCCCTCTCTCTGGGTGTATATGGCTTTCTTCACTGAACAATTGGAACTGGTTTGAAGCATTTCATTGTTGAAGAGAGTCATGTCCATCAGAATTGATCATCATATAGTATTGTTGTTGCTGTGAACAATGATCTCCTGGTTCTGCTCACTTCACTCAGCATCAGTTCATGCAAGTATCTCAAGGCCTCTCCGAAATCGTCCTGCTGGTCGTTTCTCACAGAGCAATAATATTCCATAACATTAATATACCATAATTTATTCAGCCACTGTCCAATTGATGGGCATCCATTCAGTTTCCAGTTTCTAGCCACTACAAAAAGGGCTGCCACAAACATTCTTCCAGATGTGGGGCCCTTTCCTTCTCTTATGATTTCTTTGTGATATAAGCCCAATAGAAACACTGCTCGGTCATAGTTTGATAACTTTTTGAGCATAGCTACAAATTGCTCTCCAAAATGGCTGGATCCATTCACAGTTCCACCAACAATGCAACACTGTACCAGTCTTCCCTATCCTTTCCTTTCATTTTAGCTAATCGGATAGGTGTATAGTGGTACATCAAAGTTGTCTTAATCGGCATTTCTCTAATCAATAGTGTTTTGGATCAACTTTTCATATGATTAGAAATAGTTTTAATTTCATCATCTGAAAATTGTCTATTCATATCATTTGACCATTTATAAATTGGCGAATGGCATGAATTCTTATAAATATGAGACAATTCTCTATATATCTAAGAGATGAGACCTTTATCAGAACCCTTAAATGTAAAGATGATTTCCCAATTTGATGCTTCCCTCCTAATGTTTTCTGCATTGGTTTTGTTTGTACAGAAACTTTTTAATTTAATATAGTCAAAATTATCTATCTGGTGTTCAATTAAGAGTTCCAGATCTTCCTTGGACATAAATTTATTCTGTCTCCACAGTTCTGAGAGGTAAACTATCCTATGTCCCTCTAATTTACTTACAATATCACTCTTTATATCTAAATCATGAACCCATTTAGATCTTACTTTGGTATGTGGTATTAGGTGTGGGTCCAGCCTTAATTTTTTCCACACTAGTTTTCAATTTTCCCAGCAGTTTTTGCCAAATAATGAGTATTTATCCCAGAAGCTGGGGTCTTTGGATTTATCAAACACTAAATTGCAAACGTTATAACCTAGATTGTCCTGATATCCTATCATATTCCACTGATCAACCACTCTATTTCTCAGCCAGTACCAAATGTTTTTGATAACCGCTGCTTTATAATATAGTTTTAGATCTGGTACAGCAAGGCCACCTTCATCTGTCTTTTTTTTTTCATTAATTCCCTTGAAATCCTTGACCTTTCATTCTTCCAAATGAACTTTGCTACTATTTTTTCTAGATCTGTAAAATAATTTCTTGGGAGTTTTGTTGGTATGGCACTAAAAAATTAATTAGTTTGCGTAGTATTGTCAATTTTATTATATTTGCTCGGGCTACCCATGAGCACTTAATTTTTTTCCAATAATTAGGTCTGATTTTATTTGTGTGGAAAGTGTTTCGTAGTTTAGTTCATATAGTTTCTGACTTTTCTTTGGCAGATAGATTCCCAAATATTTTATCCTATCATCTGTTATTTGGAATGGAATTTCTTTTTGTATCTCTTGCTGCTGAACTTTGTTGGTAATATATAAAAATGCTGATGATTTATGTGGATTTATTTTAAATCCTGCAACTTTGCTAAAGTTATGAATTGTTTCTAATAGTTTTTTTTTTTTAGTTGAGTCTCTAAGGTTCTCTAAGTATACCATCTTGTCATCTGCAAAGAGTGATAATTTGGTTCCTTCATTACCTACTCTAATTCCTTTTATCTCTTTTTCTTCTCTTATTGCCAAAGCTAACATTTCTAATACAATATTAAATAGTAATGGTGACAGTGGGCAGCCTTGTTTCACTCCTGATCTTATTGGGAATGGTTTTAGTTTGTCTCTATTACACTTGATACTTGCTGATGGTTTTAAGTAGATGCTACTAATCATTTTAAGGAAAAGCCCATTTATTCCTATAATGTCTAGTGGTTTTAATAGGAATCGGTGTTGGATTTTATCAAATGCTTTTTCTGCATCTATTGAGATAATCACATGGTTTTTGTTAGTTTGGTTATTAATATAATTAATTATGCTGATAATTTTCCGGATATCGAACAAGCCCTGCATTCCTGGTATAAATCCTACTTGGTCATGGTGTATTACCCTGGGGAAAACTTTATGTAATCTCGTTGCTAAAATCTTATTTAAAATTTTTGCATCAATATTCTTTAGGGAAATGGGTCTACAGTTTTCTGTCTGTTTTCACCCTACCTGGTTTAGCTATCAGCACCATATCGGTATCATAGAAGGAATTTGTTAGTATAACTTCTGTCCCTATTTTTTTCAAATAGTTGGTGTAGTATTGGAATTAATTGTTCCTTGAATGTTTGGTAGAATTCACATGTAAAACCACCTGGCCCTGGATATATTTTCTTAGGGAGTTGATTAATAGCTTCTTCTATTTCTTTTTCTAAAATGGAGCTATTTAAATAATTTATTTCCTCTTCTGTTAACCTGGACAATCTATATTTTTGTTGATATTCCTCTATTTCATTTAGATTATCAAATTTATTGCCATTAAGTTGGGGAAAGTAACTTTTAATTATTACTCTAATTTCCTCTTCATTTTAAGAAAGTTCTCCCTTATCATTTTTGGGACTAACAATTTGATTTCCTCTTTCCTTTTTCTGATGAAATTATCTAAAAGCTTATCTATTTTTTTGGTTCTTTCATAAAACCCAGGCTTAGATTTATTTATCAATTCAATAATTTTCTTGTTTTTAATTTTATTAATCTCACCTTTTATTTTCAGAATTGCCAATTTGCTATTTAATTGAGGGGTTTTAATTTGCTCTTTTTCTAATTTTTTATATTGTAAGCCCAATTCATTGATCTTCTCTTTCTCTATTTTATGCAAGTAAACATCTAGAAATACAAAGTTACCCTTATAACCACTTTGGCCATATCCCACAAATTTTGGTATGTTGTCTCATTATTGTCATTCTCCTGGATGAAATTATCGATTTAAATAGCCCTATTTTGGAAAAAGAAATAGAACAAGCTATTAATCAACTCCCTAAGAAAAAATCTTGGGGGCCAGATGGATTTACATGTGAATTTTACCAAACATTCAAAGAACAATTAATCCCAATACTATATAAACTATTTGAAAAAAATAGGGAAAGACGGTGTACTACCAAATTCCTTCTATGACACAGATATGGTGCTGATAGCTAAACCAGGTAGGGAGAAAACTGAGAAAGAAAACTATAGACCCATTTCCCTAATGAACATTGATGCAGAAATTTTAAATAAGATTTTAGCAACAAGATTACAGAAAGTCATCCCCAGGATAAAACATCATGACCAAGTAGGATTTATACCAGGAATGCAGGGCTGGTTCAATATCAGGAAAACTATTAGCATAATCAATTATATTAATAACCAAATTAATAAAAAACATATGATTATCTCCATAGATGCAGAAAAAGCCTTTGATAAAATCCAACACCCATTCCTATTAAAAACACTGGAGAGTATAGGAATAAATGGGCTTTTCCTTAAAATGATTAGTAGTATCTACTTAAAACCTTCAGCAAGCATCATATGTAATGGAGTCAAACTAGAACCATTCCCAATAAGATCAGGAGTGAAACAAGGCTGCCCACTGTCACCATTAATATTTAATATTGTCTTAGAAATGTTAGCTTTGGCAATAAGAGAAG
>JAJPUD010010467.1:42621-61885 GCA_023553655.1 Myrmecobius fasciatus
TTAGCTCCTTTTGTAACTGGCCAATTGAATTTTTTGGTTCATTGCATTCTTTTTCCATTTTGCCAATTTCATTTTTCAGTGAATTGTTGTCTTTTTCCAATTCACTAATTTTGTTTTTCAGTGAATTGTTACCTTTTTCCAATTCTCTATTTTTATTTTACAGTGAGTTGGTGAGTTTTTCCAATTCACCAATTTTGTTTTTCAGTGAATTGTTGTCTTTTTCCAATTCACTATTTTTATTTTCCAGTGAGTTGGCGACTTTTTCCAATTCACCAGACTTACTTTCCAGTTTTTCACATCTCCGTTGCAGGATGATATTTTCTTCTTGCACTGCTCTCAATTTATTTCCCCATTCTTCTTTTAGCTATCTTTTGAGATTCTTTATACAATCTTCCAGGTAAGCCTTCTGAAAAGGGGACCAGCTCATGTCTGCTTTTGTGACTTCCTCTGGGATTGTTTTCAGAATCTCAGGACTGCCCTACTTTCTCTCTCCATAAAAGCTGTCTATGGTGAGAGCTCTCTTCTGCTTCTTGCTCATGATTTTGAGCTGATGTATCAGTCACCAGCAGGAAATTCTGCTGCCAGTTCAATTTGCCCTGGGGAAGTTTGCCGAGTTGACTTCCAGTCTGGGGCTGGTAGGCTAGATCCGCACTAGGACCATGCTTTCAGCTGCTCTCAATCCAGCCTTTACCAAAGGCAGACCTGCCAAAAAACCTCCCGGCAAGCAGAGCAAAGTGGCCCAAGCATATCTCAGGGACTTCCTGGCAGCCTAAAATCCTCTGCTCCATCCCAGCCCTGGACTTGCACTGCGACTGCGCACTGGTGTCTGCGTGCTGGGAGTTGCTCAATCCCCTGCCCGTCTAAAACTGACCTTCTCTGGAGTTCTTTCAAAGTAGATTTTTGATTGAAGTGCATTGTACTCAAAGTGTTTGGTGGAGCCCTCACTCCAGAACCAGTTCAGAGGCTCAATTTGTCTGGGTCTGAGGGAAGGTCTCAGAAGCTCACAGAGAATGCTGTCTGCAGTCCGCCATCTTGCCTCCTGTGTATCTAATCTTTACACGATTAGCTATGCACATAGACACACACATATTCAATTTTCTAAGAACATATGTAGGTCACAAAATGTCATCCTGAAGCATCTGTTCAGAGAATATTCCAATATTTACCACCAGCACTCTATTTGAGTGATCCAGCTACAGGAAGAAACAGATCTTAGTATATCCTTCAATCACTTCATTTTTTTTTTCATGCAATAGTTCAACATGATTGACAGAAGAAAGCTTGCTCCATTCCAAGAATTGAATGAAAACTAATCTCAAAGGGCAGATGAGAGGACTTGGAGGTGGGGAAGAAGCGGGATGAGAGGGGTGATGGTCCAATCATATATTGCTTAAAGCATGTTGTTGGGAATTTATTTTCCTTTATTTTTTTTCCTTCTAAATAAGCAAAAACTTTTTTTTTCTGTTAAAAAATCTTTCTTGTGGAGGAAGAAAATATATGCAATATCTGTAAATGTAAATATCTGTAAAGTCACCCTAAGTGAGATAGCCTTAGTTTTTCCTAAAGTACTCAAGATATAAAGATGTAAATAAGATAACACATCTGGTATATCAGAAAAAAAATATTTCTCACAATGCATAGAGCACTGCTTTAAACTTAGGAAGACCTAAATTCAATTTTTTCTTCAAAAAATAGCTATAGAAGAAATTAATTTACCTTCTTTCAGCCTGGGTTTGCTCATCTATAAAAAATGGAAATAATAATCTCATCTAACTCGCTCAGTTAATATGAAGATAAAATGAATTAGTATTTACTAAGCACCTACGAAAACTTACAAGTCTATGAAAATGCTCGCTATTATTGATAGTACTACTTAGCCTTTCAAAAATTTTTTTCCATTTTTAAAAATTTTTATTTAAGCTTTTTATTTACAAACATATGCATTGATATTTTTTCCTGATTCCCATTGCTTTTTATTTTTTTATTTTTTTCATTAAAGCTTTTTATTTGTATAACATGTGTATGGGTAGTTCCTCAGCATTGATCTTTACAAAGCTTTCCACTATCAAATTTTACCCCCAGTCCTCTCCCCTCCCCTAGATGACAAGAAGTCCACTACATGTTAATAATGTAATAATAGTTGACAAGTTGTGCAAGAAAAATCCTATCTACAAGAAAAAAAAAAAGAAAATCAGGGAAAGGAAACACAAAGCAAGCAAACCTCAATAGAGAGCATGAAAATGTTATGTTGTGGTGCATATTTCATATCCCTCTCTCTGGGTGTATATGGTCTTCAGTGAACAATTGGAACTGGTTTGAGACAATTCTTTGTTGCAGAGAGCCACGTCCATCAGAATTGATCATCATGTAATATTGTTGTTGCTGTGTATAATGATCTCTTGGTTCTGCTTGTTTCATTCAGCATCAATTCATGCAAGTCTCTCCAGGCCTCTCTGAAATCGTCCTGCTGGTCGTTTCTTACAGAGCAGTAATATTCCATAACATTCATGTACCATAATTTGTTCAGTCACTCTCCAATTGATGGGTATCCCTTCAGTTTCCAATTTCTAGCCACTACAAAACGGGCTGCCACAAACATTCTTGCACAGGTGGGTCCCTTTCCCTCCTCTAAGATCTCTTTGGGATATAGGCACAGTAGAAACACTGCTGGGTCAAAGGGTATGCACAGTTTGACAACTTTTTGCGCATAGCTCCAAATTCCTCTCCAGAATGGTTGGATCCGTTCACAGTTCCACCAACAATGTATTAGTGTCCCAGTTTTCCCACATTCCCTCCAACATTCATCGTTATCTTTTCCTGTCATTTTAGCCAATCTGACAGGTGTGTAGTGGTACCTCAGAGTTGTCTTAATTTGCATTTCTCTGATCAATAGTGATTTGGAGCAACTTTTCATATGACTAGAGATGGTTTTAATTTCATCATCTGAAAATTGTCTGTTCATATCCCTTGACCACTTATCTATTGAAGGGTGGCTTGAAGCATTGATAATTTTTCAACATCTGCTTCCCCTTCCTTTTATTTTATTTTATTTGCGTAACATATGTGTGGGTAATTCTTCAACATTAACCCTTACATAGCTTTCTGTTAAAAATTTTCCCCCCAACTCCCCACCCCTCCCCTAGATGGCAGGATATCCACTACATGTTAATTATGTTAAAATATTGGCAAATCGAATATGTGTATACATATTTCCAAACTTATCATTGTTATGCAAGAAAAATCTTATTACACAAAAGATATATCAGATAAAGGAAACACAATGTAAGCAAACATCAATCAAGGAGTATGAGAATGTTATGTTGTGGTCCACATTTCACATCCCTCTCTCTGGGTGTATATGGTTTTCTTCAGTGAACAATTAGAAGTGGTTTGAAACATTTCATTGTTGAAGAGAGCCATGTCCATCAGAATTGATCGTCATATAGTATTGTTTTTGCCGTATATAATGATCTCCTGGTTCTGCTCATTTCACTCAGCATCAGTTCATGCAAGTCTCTCCAGGCCTCTCTGAAATTGTCCTGTTGGTCATTTCTTACAAAACAATAATATTCCATAATATTCATAAACCATAATTTATTCAGCCATTCTCCAATTGAAGGGCATCTATTCAGTTTCCAGTTTCTAGCCACTACAAAAAGGGCTGCCACAAACATTCTTACACATGTGGGGCCCTTTCCTTCCTTTATGATTTCCTTGGGATATAAGCCCAATAGAAATGCTGCTGGGTCAAAGGGCATGCACAGTTTGATAACTTTTGGAGCATAGTTCCAAATTGCTTTCCAGAATGGCTGTATCCTTTCACAGCTCCACCAACAATGCATCAGTGTCCCAGCCCTCCCACATCCCCTCCAACATTCATCATTAACTTTTCCTGTCATTTTAGCCAATCTGACAGGTGTGAAGTGGTACCTCAGGGTTGTCTTGATTTGCATTTCTCTAATCAATAGTGATTTGGAGCACCTTTTCATATGACTATAAATAGTTTTAATTTCATCCTCTGAAAATTGTCTGTTCATATCCTTTGACCATTTATTGATTGGAGAATGGCTTGATTTTTTTAAATTTTATTTTATTTGCAAAACATATGTATGGGTAATTTTGTATGTAAGGGTATGTAAGGGTAACCCTTACATAACTTTCTGTTACAGATTTTTCCCCCAACTCCCCACCCCTCCCCTAGATGGCAGGATATCTACTACGTGTTAATTATGTTAAAATATTTGGCAAATCAAATATATGTATACATATTTCCAAACATCATTGTTGTGCAAGAAAAATCGTATCTACACAAAAGATATATCAGATAAAGGAAACACAATGTAAAGAAACATCAATCAAAAGTATGAGAATGTTATGTTGTGGTCTGCATTTCACATCCCTCTCTCTGGGTGTATATGGCTTTCTTCAGTGAACAATTGGAAGTGGTTTGAAACATTTCATTGTTAAAGAGAGCCATGTCCATGACAATTGATCGTCATATAGTATTGTTGTTGCCGTGTATAATGATCTCCTGGATCTGCTAATTTCACTCAGCATCAGTTCATGTAATTCTCTCCAGGCCTCTCTGAAATCGTCCTGCTGGTTGTTTCTTATAGAACAATAATATTCCATAATAATCTTATACCATAATTTGTTCAGCCATTCTCCAATTGAAGGGCATCTATTCAGTTTCCAGTTTCTAGCCACTACAAAAAGGGCTGCCACAAACATTCTTGCACATGTGAGGCCCTTTCCTTCCTTTATGATTTCTTTGGGATATAAGCCCAATAGAAATGCTGCTGGGTCAAAGGGTATGCACAGTTTGATAACTTTTTGAGCATAGTTCCAAATTGCTCTCCAGAGTGGCTGGATCCGTTCACAGCTCCACCAACAATGCATCAGTGTCCCAGCCTTCCCACATCCCCTCCAACATTCATCATTAACTTTTCCTGTCATTTTAGCCAATCTGACAGGTGTGTAATGTTACTTCAGGGTTGTCTGGATTTGCATTTCTCTGATCAATAGTGATTTTGAGCACCTTTTCATATGACTATAAATAGTTTTAATTTCATCCTCTGAAATTTGTGTGTTCATATCCTTTGACCATTTATAGATTGGAGAATGGCTTGAATTTTTATAAATATGAGACAATTCTCTATATATTTTAGAGATGAGACCTTTATCAGAACCCTTAAATGTAAAGATGATTTACCAATTTTAGTGCGCCTGGGGTGAAAGTTGGGCTGAGATAGAGGAGGATTTTAGGCACCCAGGAATCCCCTGGGAGACGCCTGGGCCACTTTGCTCTGCTTGCGGGCAGGTGCTTTGGCAGATCAGACCGGAAGCCATTTAAAAAATTGAAGAATTCTTTTTATACTATGTTATAAAAGAAACATTGGGAAATCTTACCCTTAGTCCTATGAAAAAGAAAAAGTTGTAGGGGCTTAACAATCAAATAGATAATTCATGAACAGGCTAGACAGGCATGATTTCAATGATGTTTCCTTAGCTTTTCTCTTGAGTGCAATGATTTTTTTCAGGATGTACCACACTACCTACTCATTTCTCTATGCATAATTAGACTACCAACTATTGCTATGCAAAAATCACAATAGGTTTCCTTAGAGGTAGCAAATATCCCTTTCAGGAAGTCTTCTAATAGAGGCTGGATGACTATTGACTGAGTTATAGTAAGATTTCATATCCAGGTACCAGTGGAGCTAGATGGTAGCTGAAATCGTTTCCAAATCTGAGACTGTCTTGTGAAGGATTAGATATGTTTGATCAAATCGTATTTTGAAGACTTTGAAGTTGTGAGCCCTGCTTGGACAAGTGAGGAAGGTCTGTATTTTCACTTTCACACTCTTCTTTTCCCCTAAAGAAATTATAGCAAACAATAAGAGGCAGGGTGCTCATTACCTTATTGAACCTGGCATAAGTAAGACTTTCTTGACTCTTGGGAAGCCAAGTACTTTAATTCATGAAATGCTAATGTGTCATTGCCAACAGCTCAGAAACTAAAGCAAATCATAATGAAGAAACAGGAGAGTAGATATTTATCAATTTAGGCAGATAAGATGGAACATTACCTAATGAACAATAATAGACAGTTAATAAGAACTAAAAAAATCAATATGCTGTCAGGTATAATTCAAGTGAAACTCAACTAAGATGAAAAAATGAGGTTTTTTTTTTAATTCCATTAAGTACTTAAGCAGCTGCATTCCAAATAAATTACAACTTATAGGTGGCAGTACAAGGGAGTTTTGAAAATATAGAAATTCAGGAATCCAGGCTGGTCAGCATAATTCTTAGATCACATAGATGTTGTGGATCATAATTTAAATCATGCTACTCTAAATTTTTGTGTATATGAGTGTATAATAACCTTTGAGGAAAAGCAGGGTTTACTGTACAGTGTTGTTATGTCCTAAGTTAGAGCCTGATTGGCTCATTTCCTTTTTTACTCCATCAGTTATTGTAAGAATAATATTCCCAGGAGTGACTAAATAATTTGACATTGTGTCTGAATTCTATATTGGTGATCCTACTAAGTATATCTAGTATTATGGGAGAAAGAGTGATCTTTCTATTGCCCAATGAAACTCACCCTATATTCTTTGACTTTCAAGATTTCCAATGGAGATATGAATATTTTATAATTTTTTAAAATTTTCTTTCTTTGAAATATTGGATTTATGCATTGCTACTTCAAAGTCATCCTTTACTCTTTGTGTGCCAGATGTGAGAGGAATGGGGTCTGAACCTCTGCTACTGGAGACAAAAGATTTGCTGAGTTCTTGGTCCAAAGAACATTCGTTAAGATGAGATAGCATGTATCTGAAGATCATTTCCTTTCTATTGCTTTCTTCAATTACCTAATCTCATTTCATGAATTAGAGTTCCCTTCTGCTTCATCACATTCTCTTAATTCCTTTTTTTTTGCTACACTACATTCTTCTTTAATAATGAAGAGAGTAAGTCTGGTCCCCTCTTACCTTTAAAATGCTTCTCACAGTTGGAGCCTCCTATGTTTTTATGTTTCTGAATATAAGAAACAAAACACTCCCTGCTTTTCACTCTTTATTGAGGAATAAACATTAAATACACAGATGATCTGCAAAAGTGATTTGGAAGTTTATTATTTCCACCCTATTCTTCAAAAACAACTAAAGGTATTTTCAATGTTGTGCAGATGTAGCTGAGTCTGAATTAAATTATTTTGCATTTTTTGGATTGTATTCCATCATAATGCACTGCTACACATGTATCCAAAGTAAATATCTTTCAATACTTCCATTTTCAATTCTCTCATATATATATATATATTTCATCTTAGTTAAGTATTTTTTTCTTGCTTCATTTCTAAACCAGTCAACTAAGGTAATCCCTACAGTTGTGATTATTATTTTTTATCATATTGTATTGCATTTTATTGTTTTTTTAGCTCAGTCATGAGATATATTCTGCAGAATTAATGGAGAGTGATTTTACGAATAAGATAGATATAAATAGGTTTGGGGAAAATGAATCTGTTAATCCTTTTGTAGATGTTAAAGATGGTTGAAATGCCTTACTCTGTATCTCTGTAAATATTTATCATATCTATTTCATAATCAGATTCAATATTCTAATCTCTGACCATATTTATTCTATACTACGTCTTATTTTTACCCTTCTTACTTTTTTTCTTTCCCTTTTCCTTTACAATTCTAAGGTCTGGTGTAATAAGGGTTGTCTCTTTCACATCTAGCATGGATTTCTCATTGTATACTCTTCCCACCTTTCATCAAGGACGATTATAATTGTTGCTAAGAGGGGAAGCAGGAGGTTAGAGCCAAAAGATTAGTCATTCAACTCTTTTCAAGGAGAGTAGGTAAGGGGCCAAAATTATATCTATTTGCTCCCTTAAAAAGTATTAGCCTAGAGGATATTATTTTTAAGTTTATGCCAATTTTTGATTGCTACATTTTAATGGTGGGAGAGCAAACTAAATTTTATATCTAATGCTGGACTCCCTATTAAAAATAAATTTCAAAATGAACACACATAAGTGACAAAGAAAACCATTTATCCAAGTTAATGGCAAAACAGAAATCAAAGAAAGTCTTTATGGGAGAACAGATTAGAAAGTAGAGAGTGAAGGAGCTCTCTAATTGGGATGGAGGTAATTCAGCTCAGCCAGAAGAGATAGATTTCATTTAAGGGGAAATGCCTTGAAGTATTTAGTGTGGCAAGTTTGGTCTTTACATACCTGATTCTTAATTTTCTGGAAGGCATTTTCTGGAAACTTTTACCTCTTTCTACTTCTTCCTAGAGCCTATTCAGCATCCTTAAGGGTGTTAGCGTCAACCTTCTTTTCTGGAAGCTAGAGGCAATACACAGCCCAAAGAGATTCAAGAATTCAAAAAGACTGGTGTTCAAAAAGCACCTCCTCCCTTTCACAACTATGTCTCACCCACCATACACATACTGCACATTCATATTTACCAAAAAGAAGATTACCATATCAATAGAATTTTGAACTTAGTTTAAATTGAGAAGTAGAATATAATGAGAACTACCACCTTCCTGAGCATTTATTCCCTTCTCTGGCTCCATGTGTGACCTGTGTACTGCAGCAAAATGACACAATGGGTAGACCATTGTGTTTGGAGTCAGGAATATCTGAGTACAAATCTAGATTCAGACACTTATTAGCTGTGTTAACCTCGGCAAGTCATTTAAGCATATTTTCCTCAGTTCTTCAGTTGTAAAATGGGGACATACTGAGGAAGGAAATGACATACCCTTATAATAACTTTTCCAAGAAAACCTCAGAATAAAAAAGTTCATGGGGTCATATAGAGTCATGCAACACTGAACATAAACATAAATATCACTATGGGTAGGAATTATTTTGTTTGCATTGGTGTCTCCAAAAATTAGCTCATAATACACTTAAATAAATGATTATTCATTCAATCAATCAATCACATGTATGTAAGCTTACATTATTATTATACTGCTATGCAATGTATTCAGTTTTGCAACCTTATTTTATTTTTTTTATTTTTTTATTAAAGATTTTATTTGTATAACATATGTATAAGTAGTTCCTCAGTATAGATCGTTACAAAGCTTTCCGTTCCAAATTTTACCCCCAGTCCCCACCCCTCCCCTAGATGGCAGGAAGTCTATTACGTGTTAATAATGATAAAATACTTGACAAGTTGTTGTGCAAGAAAAATCCTATCTACAAAAAAAAAATCAGAGAAAGAAAACACATTGTAAGCAAACATCAATAAAGAGCATAAAAATATTATATTGTAGTCCGCATTTCATATCCCTCTCTCAGGGTGTATATGGCTTTCTTCAATGAACAATTGGAACTGGTTTGAAATGTTTCATTGTTGAAGAGAGTCATGTCCATCAGAATTGATCATCATATAGTATTGTTGTTACTGTGTATAATGATCTCCTGGTTCTGCTCATTTCACTCAGCATCAGTTCCTGCAAGTCTCTCCAGGCATCTCTGAAATCATCTTGCTGGTCATTTCTTACAGAGCAATAATATTCCATAACATTCATATGACATAATTTATTCAGCCATTCTCCAATTGATGGGCATCCCTTCAGTTTCCAGTCTCTAGCCAATACAAAAAGGGCTGCCACTAACATTCTTGCACATGTGAGTCCCTTTCCCTCCTCTAAGATCTCTATGGGATATAAGGCCAATAGAAATGCTGCTGTGTCAAAGGGTATGCACAGTTTGATAACTTTTTGAGTATAGCTCCAAATTGCTCTCCAGAATGGTTGGATCCCTTCACAGGTCCACCAACAATGTATTAGAGTCCCAGCTTTCCCACATCCCCTCCAGCATTCATCATTATCTTTTCCTGTCATTTTAGCCAATCTGACAGGTGTGTAGTGGTACCTCAGAGTTGTCTTAATTTGCATTTCTCTGATCAATAGTGATTTGGAGCATCTTTTCATATGATTATCAATAGTTTTAATTTCATCATCTGAAAATTGTCTGTTCATATCACTTGACCATTTATCTATTGAAGTGTGGCTTGAATTCTTATAAATATGAGACAATTCTAGATATATTTTAGAAATGAGGCCTTTATCAGAACCCTTAAATGTAAAGATGATTTCCCAATTTGTTGCTTCCCTCCTAATCTTGTCTGCATTAGTTTTGTTAGTACAGAAACTTTTTAAATTAATATACTCGAAATTATCTTGTGATCAATTAAGAGTTCCAGATCTTCTTTAGACATAAATTTATTCTATCTCCACAGGTCTGAGAGGTAAACTATCCTATGTTCCTCTAATTTACTTACAATATCACTCCTTATATCTAGATCATGAACCCATTTAGATCTTATCTTGGTGTGCGGCATTAGGTGTGAGTCCAGCCTTAATTTCTTCCACATTAGTTTCCAATTTTCCCAGCAGTTTTTGCCGAATAGTGAGTACTTATCCCAAAAGCTGGGGTCTTTGGGTTTACCAAACACTAAATTACTAACGTTATTACCTAGCTTGTCCTGATATCCTATCCTATGCCATTGATTGACTGCTCTATTTCTCAGCCAGTACCAAATGGTTTTGATGACCACTGCTTTATAATACAGTTTTATATCTTGTACAGCAAAGACAACTCCATCTCTTTTATTTTTTCATTAATTCCCTTGAAAGTCTTGACCTTTTGTTCTTCCACATCAACTTTGCTACTATTTTTTCTAGATCAGTAAAATAATTTCTTGGCAGTTTGATTGGTATGACACTAAATGAGTAGATTAGTTTGGGTAGTATTGTCATTTTGATTATATTCGCTCCGCCTACCCATGAGCACTTAATGTTTTTCCAACTGATTAGGTCTGATTTTCTTTATGTGGAAAGTGTTTTGTAGTTTAGTTCATATATTTTCTTACTTTTCCTTGGCAGATAGATTCCCAAATATTTTATCCTATCATCCATTATTTGGAATGGAATTTCTTTTTGCATCTCTTGCTGCTGAACTTTGTTGGTAATATATAAAAATGCTGATGATTTATGTGGATTTATTTTAAATCCTGCAACTTTGCTAAAGTTGTGAATTGTTTGTAGTAGTTTTTCAGTTGAATCGCTAAGGTTCTTTAAATATACCATCATGTCATCTACAAAGAGTGATAATTTGATTTCTTCATTATCTAGTCTAATTGCTTTTAATTCTTTTTCTTCTCATTGCCAAAGTTAACATTCCTAATACAATATTAAATAGTAATGGTGACAGTGGGCAGCCTTGTTTCACTCCTGATCTTGTTGGAAAAGGTTCTAATTTGTCTCCATTACATACAATGCTTCTTGATGGTTTTAAGAAAATGCTACTAATTATTTTAAGGAAAAGTTCATTTATTCCTATACTCTCTAGTGGTTTTAATAAGAATGGGTGTTGGATTTTATCAAATGTTTTTTCTACATCTATTGAGATAAGCATATGGTTTTTGTTAGTTTGGTTATTAATATAATTTATTATGCTAATACTTTTCCTAAAATTGAACCAGCCCTGCATTTCTGGTATAAATCCTACTTGGTGAAAGTGTACTATAGTGGGGATGACTTTCTGTAATCTCATTGCTAATATCTTATTTAAGATTTTTGCATCAATATTCATTAGGGAAATTGGTCTATAGTTTTCTTTCTCTGTTTTCACCCTACCTGGTTTAGCTATCAGCACCATATCGGTACCATAGAAAGAATTTGGTAGTATACCTTCTGTCCCTATTTTTTCAAATAGTTTGTATAGTATTGGAATTAATTGTTCTTTGAATGTTTGGCCGAATTCCCATGTAAATCCACGTGGCCCTGGAGATTTTTTCTTAGGGAGTTGGTTAATAGCTTGTTCTATTTCTTTTTCTAATATGGGGCTATTTAAATAATTGATTTCCTCTTCTGTTACTCTGGCCAATCTTTATTTTTGTAGATATTCCTTCATTTCATTTAGATTATCAAATTTACTGGCATAAAGTTGGGCAAATTAACTCCTAATTATTACTCTAATTTCCTCTTCATTGTAGGAAAGTTCTCCCTTATCATTCTTGAGACTAACAATTTGATTTTCCTCTTTCCTTTTTCTTATCAAATTAACTAAAGGCTTATCTATTTTTTTTGTAAAACCAACTCTTAGTTTTATTTATTAATTCAATAATTTTCTTATTTTCAATTTTATTAATTTCCCCTTTTATTTTTAGAATTTCCAAATTGGTATTTAATTGAGGGTTTTTAATTCGTTCTTTTTCTAGTTTTTTTAATACGTCCAATTCGTTGATCTTTGCTTTCTCTATTTTATGCAAGTAAGCATCTAGAGACATAAAACTGCCCCTTATAACCACTTTGGCCGTATCCCACAAATTTTGGTATGTTGTCTCCTTATTGTCATTCTCCTGGATCAAATTATTGATTGTGTCTATGATTTGCTCTTTCACCCATTCATTCTTTAGTATTAGATTATTTAATTTCCAATTAGCTTTTGGTATATTTTCTCCTGGCCTTATATTGCATGTGATTTTTACTGCATCATGATCTGAAAACGATGCATTTACTATTTCTGCCTTTCTGCATTTGATTTTGAGGTTTTTATGCCCTAACACATGGTCAATTTTTGTATAAGATCCATGGACTGCTGAGAAAAAAGTAAACTCCCTACTGTTTCCATTCAATTTTCTCCAAAGATCTATCATACCTAACTTTTCTACCAATTGGCTTACCTCCCTAGTTTCTTTCTTATTTATTTTGTGGTTTTATTTATCTAATTCTGAGAGAGCAAAGTTGAGATCCCCCACTAGTATGATTTGGCTTTCTATTTCTTCTTGCATTTCTTTTAATTTCTCCCCTAGGAATTTGGATGCTATTGCACTTGGTACATACATATTTAGTATTGATATTGATATATTATTTATGGTACCCTTTAATAAAATATATTTTCCTTCCTTATCTCTTTGGATTAGATCTATCTTGGCTTTTACTTGATCTGAGATAAGGATTGCTACCCCTTCTTTTTTTTTGTTCACCTGAGGCATAATAGGTTGTACTCCAGCCTTCTACCTTCATCCTATATGTGTCACTATGTTTTAGATGTGTTTCTTGTAGTCAACATATTGTGGGATTCTGGTTTTTAATCCAGTCTGATATCCGTTTCCGCATTATGGGAGAGTTCATCCCATTCACATTCACAGTTAGAATAACTAATTCTTTATTTCCTCCCATTTTATTTACCCAAGTTTTGTTTTACCCTTTCCTTTCCCCTTTCTCCCTTCCCCTCTCCTCAGTATTTTGCTTTTGATGATCCCCTCTCTTAAACAATCACCACCCTTTAGAGCCCCTCCCCCTTTTTTTACTCATTTCCCCTGATTCTTCTATTTTCCCTTCTATTAGTTTGTACCTTTCTTTTCCTCCTTTCCCTCCCACTTCCCTATAGTGAAGGATAAGTTTCTCTGTGAAATCAAAAGTGTGTGATAAACACTTTTACAGCCCAATCTTATGACAGTAAGATCTACACAATGCCCATCTCCCTCCCTTTTTTCTCTCAACTGTATTAGGTTTTCTTTGCCTCTTCATGAGATTTTACCTTATTTTTACCTGTTTTTTTTCAAAATCTTATTTTACCACCTTTTCCCTCTTTTTCCCAGAATGATAACCTCTCCCCCTCCAGTTTTCTTTTTCATATTATCGAAATAATATCTAATTATACCCCCAATCTTTAAGTATTCACATAGTAGAAATAGTTCTCAAGAGTCCTTTCCTTTTTACCTTTTTATGATTCTGTTGAGTTCTGTGTTTGGAGGTCAAATTTTTTGTTCAGATGTGGTCTTTTCATTAAAAATAGGTGAAATTCACCTATATCATTAAATGGCCATCTTCTTCCCTGGAGGATAATGCTCATTCCAGCTGGATAGCTTATTCTTGGCTGTAATCCAAGTTCCTTTCCTTTCAGAATATCTGGTTCCAGGCCCTTTCGATCTTTCAATGTAGAGGCTGACAGATTGTGTGTGATTCTAATTATAGATCCTCATTATTTGAATTGTTTCTTTCTAGCTGCTAGCAGTATCTTTTCCTTGGTGCGATAGTGCTGAAATTTAGCCACGATATTCCTTGGGATTTTAATTTTGGGGTCTCTTTCAGGAGGAGATCGATGAATTCTTTCAATGGTGATTTTGCCTTCTAATTCTACAACCTCAGAGCAGTTTTCTTTCAGGATTTGGTGGAAGATAGTGTTTAGATTCTTTTTTTTCATCATAGCTTTCAGGAAATCCAATTATCCTTAGATAGTCTCTCCTAGATCTATTTTCCAAGTCAGTTGTTTTTCCTAGGAGATATTTCACATTTTCTTCTATTTTTTTCATTTTTTTTGTTTTTGTTTGACTGATTCTTGAAGTCTTATTGAGTCATTCACTTGCATTTCTTCAATTCTTATTTTTAAAGTGCTGCTTTCTTCAGTTACCTTTTTATGCTCCTTTTGTAACTAGCCAATTTGTTCTTTGCACTATTTTTCCATTTCACTAATTTAATTTTCAATAAATTGGTATCTTTTTCATATCTCTTTTGTAGCCTATTATATCCCTCTTGCATTGAACTCAGTTCATTTTCCCATTTATCATCCCGCTCTTTTTTTTATTTTTATTAATACATTTTATTTGCAAAACATATGTATGGGTAATTCCTAAACATTAACCCTTACAAAGCTTTCTGTTACAAATTTTCCCCCCAACTCCCCACCCCTCACCTAGATGGCAGGATATCCACTACATGATAATTATGTTAGAATACTTAAGAAATCAAATATATATATATATATATATTACATCATTTTTTATGGAGGAGAAATCATATCTAGAAGAAAGAGTAATATGATAAAGGAAACACAATGCAAGCAAACCTCAATAGAGAACATGAAAATGTTATGTTGTGGTCCACATTTCACATCCCTCTCTCTGGGTGTATATGCCTCTCTTCACCAAACAATTGGAACTGCTTTGAAGCATTTCATTGTTGAAGAGAGTGATGTCCATTAGAACTGATCCTCATATAGTATTGTTGTTGCCGTATACAATGATCTACTAGTTCTGCTCATTTCACTCAGCATCAGTTCATGCAAGTCTCTCCAGGCATCTCTGAAATCGTTCTGCTGGTCGTTACAGAACAATAATATTCCATAACATTCATATACCATAATTTATTTAGCACTCTCCAATTAATGGGCATTCATTCAGTTTCCAGTTTCTAGCCACCACAAAAAGAGCTGCCACAAACATTCTTGCACATGTGGGGCCCTTTCCTTCTCTTATGATTTCTTTGGGATCTAAGCCCCATAGAAACACTGCTGGGTCAAAGGGTATACATAGTTTGATAGCTTTTTGAGCATAGCTCCAAATTGCTCTCCAGAATGGCTGGATCCATTCACAGGTCCACCAACAATGCATCAATGTCCCAGTCTTCCCACATCCCCTCCAACATTCATTGTTATCTTTTCCTGTCATTTTAGCCAATCTGACAGGTGTGTAGTACCTCAGAGTCATCTTAATTTGCATTTCTCTGATCAATAGTGACCCGGAGCACCTCTTCATATGATTATAAATAGTTTTAATTTCCTCATCTGAAAATTGTCTGTTCATATCCCTTGACTATTTATCAATTGAAGAATGGATTGAATTCTTATAAATATGAGACAATTCTCTATATATCTTAGAGATGAGACCTTTATCAGAACCCTTAAATGTAAAGACGATTTCCCAATTTGATGCTTCCCTCCTAATCTTGTCTGCATTAGTTTTGTTAGTACAGAAACTTTTAAAATTAATATAATCAAAATTATCTATCTGGGGTTCAATTAAGAGTTCCAGATCTTCTTTGGACATAAATTTATTCCATCTCCACAAGTCTGAGAGGTAAACTATCCTATGTTCCTCTAATTTGATTATAATATCACTCTTTATATCTAGATCATGAACCCATTAAGATCTTATCTTGGTGTGCGGTGTTAGGCGAGAGTCCAGCCTTAATTTCTTCCACACTAGTTTCCAATTATCCCAGCAGTTATTTCCGAATAGTGAGTACTTGTCCCAAAAGCTGGGGTCCATGGGTTTATCAAACACTAAATTGCTAACATTATTACCTAGCTTGTCCTCATATCCTATCCTATGCCACAGATCGATTTCTCAGCCAGTACCAAATGGTTTTGATGACCACTGCTTTATAATACAGTTTTAGAGCTGGTACAGCAAGGCCACCTTCAAATAACTTTTTTTTTTCATTAATTCCCCTGAAATTCTTGACCTTTTGTTCTTCCAAATGAACTTTGCTACTATTTTTTCTAGGCCTGTAAAATAATTTCTTGGGAATTTGTTTGGTATTGTGCTAAATAAATAAATTAGTTTGGGTAGTATTGTCATTTTTATTATATTTGCTCGGCCTACCCAGGAGCACTTAATGTTTTTCCAATTGACTAGGTCTGATTTTATTTGTGTGTAAAGTGTTTTGTAGTTTAATTCGTATAGTTTCTGACATTTTCTTGGCAGATAAATTCCCAAATATTTTAGGCTATCATCTGTTATTCTGAATGTAATTTATTTTTCTATATCTTGCTGCTGAACTTTGTTAGTAATATATAAGTATGCTGATGGTTTATGTGGATTTATTTTAAATCCTGCAACTTTACTAAAGTTGTGAATTGTTTCTAGTAGTTTTTTAGTTGAGTCTCTAGGGTTCTCTAAGTATACCATCATGTCATCTGCAAAGAGTGATAATTTGGTTTCTTCATTGCCTACTCTAATTCCTTTTATTTCTTTTTCTTCTCTTATTACCAAGGCTAACACTTCTAATACAATATTAAATAGTAATGGTGACAGAGGGTAGCCTTGTTTCACTCCTCATCTTATTGGGAATGGTTCTAGTTTGTCTCCATTACATATGATGCTTGCTGATGGTTTTAAGTAGATGCTACTAATCATTTTAAGGAAAACCCCATTTATTCCTATACTCTCTAGTGTTTTTAATAGGAATGGGTGTTGGATTTTATCAAATGCTTTTTCTGCATCTATAGAGATAATCATATGTTTTTTTTTAGTTTGGTTATTGTTATAATTGATTATGCTGGTAGTTTTCTTGATATTGAACCAGCCCTGCATTCCTGGTATAAATCCTACTTGGTGAAAGTGTACTATCGTGGGGATGACTTTTTGTAATCTCATTGCTAATATCTAATTTAAGATTTTTGCATCAATATTCATTAGGGAAATTGGTCTATAGTTTTCTTTCTCTGTTTTCACCCTACCTGGTTTAGCTATCAGCACCATATCGGTACCATAGAAGGAATTTGGTAGTATACCTTCTGTCCCTATTTTTTAAAATAGTTTGTATAGTATTGGAATTAAATGTTCTTTGAATGTTTCATAGAATTCACATGTAAAACCTTCTGGTCCCCCAGGAGATTTTTTTCTTAGGGAGTTGATTAATAGCTTGTTCTATTTCTTTTTCTAAAATGGGGCTATATAAATAATTTATTTTCTCTTCTGTTAACCTGGGTAATCTATATTTTTGTAGATATTCCTCCATTTCATTTAGATTATCGAATTTATTGGCATAAAGTTGGGCAAAGTAACTCCTAATTATTACTCTAATTTCCTTTTCATTGGAGGAAAGTTCTCCCTTATCATTTTTGAGACTAACAATTTGATTTTCCTCTTTTCTTTTTCTCACCAAATTAACTAAAGGCTTATCTATTTTGTTGTTTTTTTTTTCATAAAACCAACTCTTAGTTTTCTTTATTAATTCAATAGTTTTCTTATTTTCAATTTTATTAATCTCCCTTTTTATTTACAGAATTTCCAATTTGGTATTTAATTGAAGGTTTTTAATTTGCTCTTTTTCTAGTTTTTTTTTTTTAATTGTAACCCTAATTCTCTTCTAATCTTCTAATCTTCTCTTTCTCTATTTTATGCAAATAAGCATCTATAGATATAAAGTTACCCCTTATAACAGCTTTGGCCGTATCCCACAAATTTTGGTATGTTGTCTCATCATTTTCGTTCTCCTGGGTAAAATTATTGTTTGTGTCTATAATTTGTTCTTTCACCCATTCATTCTTCAGGATTAGATTATTTAATTTCCAATTAACTTTTGGTCTATTTTCTCCTAGCCTTATATTACATATGATTTTTATTGCGTCATGATCTGAAAAGGATACATTTACTATTTCTGCTTTTCTGCATTTGATTTTGAGGTTTTTATGCCCTAACACATGATCAATTTTCAGGTAAATTCCATGTACCCCTGAGAAAAAAGTATACTCCTTTCTATCACCATTCAATTTCCTCCAGAGATCTGTGATACCTAACTTTTCTAACATTTTGTTTACCTCCCCAAATTCTTTCTTATTTATTTTTTGGTTTGATTTATCTAATTCTGAGAGAGCAAGGTTGAGATCCCCCACTAGTATAGTTGTACTATCTATTTCTCCTTGCATCTCTGTTAGTTTCTCCTCTAGGAATTTGGATGCTATACCACTTGGTGCATATATGTTTAGTATTGATACCTCTTCATTGTCTATGATACCCTTTAGTAAAATACAGTTTCCTTCCTTATCTCTTTTAATCAGATCTATTTTTGCTTTTACTTGATCTGAGATAGGGATTGCTACCCCTGCTTTTTTTTTGTTCACTTGAAGCATAAAAGATTCTGCTCCAGCCCTTTACCTTCACTCTGTATGTATCTTTATGTTTTAGATGTGTTTCTCGTAAACAACATATTGTAGGATTCTGGCTTTTAATCCAGTTTGCTATCCGTTTCCGTTTTATGGGAGAGTTCATCCCATTCACATTCACAATTAAAATGACTATATCTATATTTCCTGTCATCTTATTTACCCAAAATTATATTTTTCTCTTCCCTTTCCCCTTACTCCCTTCCCCTCTCCCCTGTATTTTGTTCTTGATGACCACCTCCCTCCAACAATCCTCCCCCCCTTAATACCCTCCCTCTTTTTTACACCTTTCTCCTAATCCTTCTATTAATTTATCCCTTTCTTTTCCTCCTTTCCCTCCTACTTCCCTATACAGAGGGCCAAGTTTTTCCCTGAAATCAAATGCGTCTGATATACTCTTTTAGAGCCCAATCTAATGAGAGTAAGAATACTCATCACCCTCTCTTCTTTCCCTCAACTATGTTAGATTTTCTATGTCTCTTCATGAGACTTTGCTTTATTTTACCTCCTTTTTATTTTTACTTTATTTTACCTCCATTCCCC
>JAJPUD010010468.1:0-12162 GCA_023553655.1 Myrmecobius fasciatus
ATAAAAAAAATTAAAAAGAAGAAAAAAAATTAAAAAAAATAAAATTCTACACTTGTTGATGGAGTTGTGAAATGATCCAACTATTCTGAAGAAGAATTTGGAACTATGCTCAAAAGGCATACAGCATAAATCCTTTGATCCAGCAGTGTCTCTACTGGGCCTATTTCCCAAAGAGATCATAAAAAAGGGAAAACGACACATATGTGCAAAAATGTTTGTAGCAGCCCTTTTTGTATTGGCAAAGAACTGGAAACTGAGTGGATGCCTATCAGATGGGGAATGGCTAATAAGTTATGGTATAAGAACATATTGGTGTATTATTATTCTATAAGAAATCATGAGTAGGGTATTTCAGTAATGAATGGAAAGATTTACATGACCTAACTCTTAAATGTAGAGAGCAGAACTACAGCAACAAGATTATGTGATGATCAATTGTGATTACTTGACTATTTTCAACATTGAGCTGATTCAATGAAATTGCAATAGATATGTCATAGAAAGAGCCATATTCTAAAGAGAGAACTATGGAGATATGATATGGATCAAATCATAGTATTTTCACCATTTTTTTTCTTTATTGTGATTTTTCCCCTATTGATCTGATTTTTTTGTGCAGAATGATGAATATAAATATATATTTAGAAAAATTATGTTTCACCTATATGTAATTGTTTTCTGTCTAGGGGATGGAAAAAGGGAGAGGAAGAAAATTTTGGAATAAAAGCTTTTTCAAAAATGAATGTTAAAAAAATATCCTAGCATGAATTTGGGAAAAAAATATTTTTTAAAAAGTGCTAAAGCCTTTGCTCATCATGATTCTTTAGTTACAATATGCTAATTGGTGAAAACAATATAAATTTATATGAACTTTTACATTTTAATGAAAGTTTTATTTATAACATATTTAGCATTATTTTTTATCACATAAAACATTTCAATATTTTAAACATCATTATTCATATTGAACAAATAGAATCTCAGAAAACTTGAATGAATTGCTTCAAATCACAAATCTACTTATAAAAAAATGGATTAGAATTCATCTTTATAGGTTCCTATCCTGTGTTCATTCTTTTAGTTTCCCCTCTTATTCATTTGCCTCTTCCATGTGTTTAATCACTCATTCTTAGCTCAATTGTTTGCATGCTCTTTATTTCCTGAGGTCTTTTCTGCTTTATATAATTGTAAAGTAGTATATATAAAAACAAACAAAAAAGTAACAATCTGAGGAATTTAGTGGACCACAGATGCAAAATGAATAAATAGTACAATGTGGCCATCAAAAAGAAAAGAGTCAATGATATCTTAGGTTATTCATCCAACAAATGCTTGTCCTGTCTTCATTTGGAGATGGGCAGTGATGATTAATTCAATACTCCTCAAAGGCAACTAATTCTGTTTTTGAAACTTATTATGAAGTTTGCCCTGACATATGCCTAAATCTTCCTCTCCTATTCATTTTTTCTTATTCTTCCCTTTTGGGATCCAAAAAAAATGTCAAGATTTTTTTATGCCATTCTATTTCAGATACTGATATTTTGTTACCCTCTGTGTTTTCTCCTCTAGGAGAACTGTCCTAGTATTTTCAACTGGCCATTTATATGTTATGATCATATGGACTTTAAGATCATTTCTCCACTATGGGGACATTCTTCTGTCTCCCCTCCAAGCACTGTTTTCTGATTTTTTCATTCCATTTTGTGTTTATGTGCTGTTTTCTCTCATTGAAATGCAAGCTCCTTGAGGGCAGGTATTGCCTTTCTTTTTTTTTTTATCGATATATGTATATACCTTTCCCATTTCTCTGTCCTTATTCTTTCCTGAGTATATAGGTCATGGAAAGAGAAAAAACTGAAAGTAAGGAAAGGTGAGGTCAACAATAGGAACAAAGGGAGGAATAAAGAATAATTATGATAGATTTAGAAGATTCAATTTCACAGCAACTATCTAAGTACCTGTTTTGAGAAAACTGTTTTATTCGAGCCTGAAACTAAAAGACAGAATAACATTTCATGTTCTCAAGTAGCTTACATTTTATGGGATATAATGAAGGCATTCTACTGATTGGAGTGAACATCATTTGGGGAATAGACAGGAAAAGTAAGTAGAAAGATAGCATAATACATCATACAGGTCAAGATGAGTTGGTACTTGATTTAATAACAGTGAGATTATTGTTCTGTAAGAAATGACCAGCAGGACGATTTCAGAGAGGCCTGGAGAGACTTACATGAACTGATGTTGAGTGAAATGAGCAGAACCAGGATATCATTATACATGGCAACAACAATACTATATGACAATCAATTCTGATGGACATGGCTCTCTTCAACAATGAAATGTTTCAAATCACTTCCAATTGTTCAGTGAAGAAAGCCATATACACCCAGAGAGAGGGATG
Source organism: Myrmecobius fasciatus (assembly GCA_023553655.1). Lineage (NCBI taxonomy): Eukaryota > Metazoa > Chordata > Mammalia > Dasyuromorphia > Myrmecobiidae > Myrmecobius > Myrmecobius fasciatus. The sequence goes on from JAJPUD010010468.1 coordinate 2,405, forward strand.
TGAAATGTGGACCACAACATAACCTTTTCATACGCTCGATTGATGTTTGCTTACATTGTGTTTCCTTTATCTGATATTTCTTTCTTGTAGATAAAATTTTTCTTGCACAACAATGATAAGTGTGGAAATATATATACATATATTTGATTTGCCAATATTCTAACATAATTATCATGTAGTGGATATCCTGCCATCTAGGGGAGGGGTGGGGAGTAGGAAGGAAAAACTTGTAACAGAAAGCTTTGTAAGGGTTAATGTTGAAGAATTACCCGTACATGTTTTGCAAATAAAATTAAAAAAAATAACAGTGAGTAGGCATTATAACAATGAAGTGTAATCATGAATCAAGTATTTAAAGGAAAAATTAGCTGGAAATAGTATACAAATATGAGATGTGCAAAACCTAACATAACATTGTAGACATTAAAGAATATGGTTGAAAGAACCTAAATTAAGGTACTAGCTTTGGAAATGTAATGAAAATACCATTAGAGATATATTATGAGTGAAGAATCAAGAAAAAGTGTTGATTGTTTTATTATTAGAGTTGAAGAGAGATGAGAACGAAAAGCACAAAATCTGGGAGAAAAAAATGACAGTTTCATAAAACTAAGACATTAGGAAAAAAGAGCTCATGTTGGGATGAATTCTGAGAAATGGTGAAATTTAGAGGACAGTAAACTAAGTATATTAGATCTGAAGTGTGCCAAAAATCTATGGCTGAAGACTGGTGGAATTATTTGCATCTGCATCACTGTCAGAGGAGTGTCTCAAAGCCAAATAGATGATAACTATTTTGAAGGATAACAATATTGATCTATCTATTCTCAGCCATGTAGGGTTTTCAGGAAGATTTAGATTTTAAGATGAGGTGAAAAAGAAAGAAAAAAAGCTGCCAATTTTAATACACTTCACAGACTTCAATATTCAAAGTCTGTTATTTTGATCTAGCCTACTATCCTCACAATGGTAATATAAAAAGGCACATACCCTTCTTTCAAGACTTTAAATAGAAACAACAGCTGAAACATATATCTATATCTTCACATAAATTTTTGTATGAATATATACATATATACATACATATATGTGATTGTGTATGTATGTGTAAGAGAGGTGGCAAATGATAATTTTTGTCTTAATACCTTCCCTTTTACATTTCAGTATTTTATTATTTTACCCCTTTTTTTCTTAAGCATTTACTGAAGCCTCAATAGCCTACATTTTGTGGTAGTATCTCCAATAAGGTCACAAAATTACTTAATGCATGAACTCCAGACAGAATAATAGTCAGCATAGAGCCTTGCACATAGAAACTTTAATCAACAACCATTTTAAAGATTTACTAGGTGTTAAACACTATGCCAAATTCTATTCACAAATTTTGGAAATGGATTGTATTAAATTTGACTTTACCTTAATTTCTTCATTTGTTAAATGGAGATAAGGCTGACGTCTACTTCACAGTAAACACAGTAAAGATTTGTTGTAAACATCAAATCAAGTAACATTTGATTTTGCAAATCTTAAAGGGCTATATCAGTTGTTGTTGTTGTTATGATTCTTATGTCTTTTAGAGGGGTTGTCCTGGGGTCTTTCTACTATCTCTATTTACTCTTCTCTAAGTATACTGACTCAACCAAGAATTCTGACAGTAAAAAAGAGAGAAAGGAAGTTTGAAACATGTGGCTAAAAAGATTTATTTGACCTCCATGGGATTAGCATCACCACAATTTATTTTGATCCATATTTTTCATGTATTTCATATTCATTAAAATATTAAATAAGAACGGATTTAACATTCGACATCTTTCCTAAATGCCTCTATTTTAATTTGTCATTACCCTATCTTTCATCTCTAAGCTAAGTCTTAATGGAACTGATTTTCCTTCCAACCTTATCCTAGAAAAATTTAACCTAATTTGCAAGCAAACTTTTGTAATATCTTACATCAAATGATATATTAAATCCCAAATACGTCAATCCAGCTTCTCCTTTTCATCGGTTCATTTTACAACCTATTGTCTGGTACAATTTGTGCTTTATAAACTCATTCTCTCCCTCCTCATAATGGCATTATACTCCCTGCTTTTATTCTTCATGCCCACCTCTATTCTTTGATGCATTATTGAACTAAGTTGGATTGCAGATTCCCTCTTTCCCTATTTTCAGACTTATTCTATCATTTTGTAGAATAAATTTAGCTTTATGTTTTCCAATTTCCTAGAACTCCTATCTTAGTAGCAAAAAAAAATTACAAATAATCCCACTGAGTTTCATCAGTCAGGCTTATGATCCTTCTTTCTTTGAAGTACCTTACCCCCTGTCCTGTTGTACCAATTCATCCTACAATAATCTCTTTATTCCTTTTACTACAGAATATTCAGGGAATGCCTTAGGTTGCTATATGGATATTTGGTTTATAATTCAAATTTCATTTTGCTAAACCAAAATTCTATATTAGCCAAAAAAGGAGAAAAGATGAGAAAGAAAGGGACAGAAAAGGGTCAAAACAGAGTACAGGCTAGAAGAGAAAGAAAAATGGGTGAGAGGAACAATTTTCAGAATAGTTCTTTGTCTCAATCTGTCAAGGATAGTTCTGTCTACCTTCATTGAAGAGAAAAAAGCAGGGAGGAGTTGAATACTTGAATAAAAAGAATACAGGCATACATTGTTCTATTGTCCTCACAGATACTGCATTTTTTTTACAAATTGCTATTTTCCCAATAGCATATTTCATTTCTGTATCACATTTTGATAATTCTTACATTTCAAACTTTTTCATTATTATGATATGTTCTGATAATAACAGTAAAGTTAATCAATAAATGTTGCATGTGTTCTGAGCGTTTGACTGACCAATCATTACCTATCTTTGTCCCTCTCCTTGGGAATCTTTATTCCTTGAAATATAACAATATTGAAATCAAGTCAATTAATAATCCTACAATAGCTTCTAAGTGCTCAAGTGAAAGGAAGAGTCAGCCTCTAAGAAAAAATGTCATTTAAGAGACCTCCACAGTCATCCCAGCCTTTAGCAACCACTATTCTGATCAGTCAGCAGCTATCAGTTTCAAAGTGAAACCTGGCATCAGCAAAAATATCCCTCAGATGATGTTTAACATTTTTTTAGTAATGAAACATTTTAATTAAATTTGTTGTGTTGTCTTTATTTATACTATTATTGTACACCTAATAGACTATCATATAGTTTAAACATAACTTTTATAGACACTGGGAAACAAAAAAAAATAATGACTTGTTTTATTGTGATATTCATTTTATTGTAGTAGTCTGGAAACAAATTCAGAATATCTCTGAAATTGTGCTGATTTCTCTGGTTTTGGATTGCTATGTGAATTCTTGTTGGGATTTCTTTTTACTATCTTGAATATGAACTTGGTTTCCACCCTTTTTTTTAAGGATGGATCCTTTCCTTGGATTGCTTATTTGGCTCCTAATCACCAGCATGTTTTGTACCCAACTGGGACAGAGATTCCATAGTGTCTATATTTTATTTACTCTAACAAAATATATTTCTGTATAATAAAATTTTATCAGATAGGAAATTTAGACCATTTAACTGATTGTGGACTTTCCAAATTGCCATTTCTTTCTCTTTTTTTTTTTGAGGGAGAAAAAATTTGACATCCAATCACTACCTGTACAACACCAGCCAGAATCAATGGAAGAAGGGAATATAACATGAAATCATGAAATCACATTTTTATCATGATAACATTTATTTTAAACACATAGCATACAAGACTCATCTAGCATAAAAAAATGTTTCTTCTCATAGCACAGCAATTGAGTAAAGTTTAACTTACAGTAAAGTTCAGAAGATAGATAATGTACCATGGAATTGATTAGTTTTTCCACTACTATCTGGCCAAATGATTGGAAAGCATCAACAAATGAGGCATGTTTTTCCCTACTTTCAAATTGCAAAAAAAAAAAAAAAAAAAAGTTACATTTTATTTATGAGGGATCATTTTTCCTGTCTATACTTTGACAAATAACATGACAGAAAAAAAATGATTAAGGGTCTCATTTCACAATGTGACTCTGGTGTTATTTATTGTCAAAATAAAAGTCACTTTGTGAATTGAAGTTTTTAATCTTTTTCCCCCCTCCCTGTGCCTTTCTGAAAATGGTTTTGTCAGGACAATTATTTTGGTGAGTACTGGTTTTTTACTAATGACAGGTAAGTCCTTTTAAATGACTCATTGCTAATTAGTTCAGAACAAAATTCCAAAAGAATATTTTATTTTTGGAACCTCATTTTATTGATTTTCTGCTCCAGTGGCGTGACTAATGTGCATCACAGTTAGAGCTCGGTAAAATGTTTACTGCAAAACCTCAAACCAGGTGATATTCACCTGGTCTCTTCACTTTGTTATCAACCAAATCATCAGGCTCAATTCCTGAAAAGATCCATGAAGGCTGCACTCCTTTGTGACAAGGCTGAGACCCCTTGTGTGTCAAATCAGACTATTTCTCTTGCAAATCTCTGAGGTTTGAGCTGGAAATCAGATGGGAAGCTATGGTTTTGGCTGATGTTTGCTTTGTGTTTTTGGTTCACTCATGCCTGAAAGTCAAAGAGAAAATCACTGTTAAGGCCCCTGGGAGCCAAAATGAACAATCTAAAGGAACATCAGTGAATCCAAAAGGCCGAGTTTTGCACAGTTTAATTATCGCGCCTGGCATTGCTAGCACCACAATGTCTTTTCTAGCTCCTGGCCAAGAGGACATCTGGTCCTAAAGTTTTGGGTGCAGGGTAGCAGCCTTCTTTCCTCCCTTTCAACAGCTGTGCCTATAGACCTCGCAGCAGAGCTCTTCTGCCAGGGACTCTTGCTAAGGCTGTTCTATAAGAATGATGCCTATTTGGCTGTTTTGTCAGAAGCTCTACTGCTTTGGCAGGCAAAGGATCATGACACTGTGGGGAGGAACTGTTGACTCAAATGGATGAATAAGATGATTTGGGGAATAGTTCTGCTGCCATAAATATAAACCTAGTCACATAATTTTAAGGCTGAAAAGGATCCCAAGAAGTCTTCATCCATCTCTTCAAGATTGGTTTCATCTTTTTTTGTTTTTGCTTGCACTTATTACCAGCAATAAAATATATGTATTTTTTTTCTTTTCCTTTTTTCCTTTGAAAATCACTGTTCTTGATCAACAGATTTTTTTCCTCTCAAACTCCACTGGAAAGAAGTCCGAGCTTTGTTCATGAGATATGAGAACCTATTTAAGATCTGCAACTAACTATGAAATTTGGAAACATACTAAATCTTTTTGATGCTCAGTTTCCTCATACTCATCTGTGAAATGAAATTTAATCAAAAAGTAGAAAAAAAACCCTTGTCTTGGAACTAGGAGGACCTGGATTCAAGACAGGTTAGTATCATATATAATTTTGTCACTCTGAACAAGTCACATAATGTCTGAGTGCTCTAGGCAACTTTCTAAAATTATAAATTGCTAAGAACATCATTTGTAGCTTTGGGAGGAGGAATTTCTTAAACTCAGATTTCTCTGTGTTAACTATATCACAGATCTACCTCAATACTTATCCTTATGTAAAAAATTTAGAACATGATACTGAATTATAGAATCTCAGGGTTAAAAGATGCCACCAAAGAAATATTTGTCTCCTAAGGATTTTGCAAGGATTTCAGAACATATCTTGGAGTAATGCTCAGGGTTAAAAGATGCCACCAAAGAAATATTTGTCTCCTAAGGATTTTGCAAGGATTTCAGAACATATCTTGGAGTAATGCTAAATTAGTGATGGGTAGTGTGAGATATTATGTGAAGTCTTATTATAAAAATAATGTAAATATAATGTCACACTATATAGTTTACACAAATCCCTTGGACAATATGGAAATTCTGGAACATGTAGCATACAGATAAGGAAAGAGGAGAAGCAAAGAAAAGAAGAAAGAACTTTTCAAAAAGCTAGAGCAATAAACATAAAAAAATGCAAATCAAGGGTATAAAGAGAATTATAGACTATGATATTAATATTGTGCAATAACTGACAATTAAACACTGTGGGGATTCAATGCTGTAGAGTATTTGAATGATCAAAAGAATGGTTAAGACATATTGAAATGTAAGTGTAACACAGCCATTATATCACATCTTCAGTAGTAATTATTGTTGTTTCTGTTGTTGTTGTTAGTAGTAATAGTAGTAGTAGTAGTAGCAGCAGCAGCAGACCCAGCAATAGCAGAAGTAAGAGAAGTACCAGTGAAAGTTGTAATACTGATGATGTGAGTGATGATGATTTTGGTGGTTTTGGTAGTGGTTATGGTAGTTATTTTGCTAGAATACTGCTTTTTCTATTCTAAGAGAGGGACATAAAAATTCTCTTTTCCAAAGTTTTAATATACAGATATAGGCAAAGGCACCACGATGTAGTGGAATGAGCAGAGTCCTTGCAATAAGTAAACTGGATGTCTTTGTTTTCACTTGTTATGTGCCTTTAAACAAATCACTTTTTCTTTCAGAGAATGAGATTCCTCATTTGTAATGGTGAATTGGTCTAGCTGATCTTGAAAGTAGCTTCAAATACTAATTTTATGTTTTTCTATCTGTCCAGTAAGATTCCATTATTAATATAAAATTTTAAATTGATCTTATTCTAACTTCAGATGTGTGTCCAAATAGAGCATCTAAAAATGTCCTGCTTTCACAATGACCTCATTGCTGGTGATGTAGGGAAGACAGCAGTGACTCTGAAGCCCTTTTGACCTAAGGATGTTCTCGTCTATTAATGATTCCTCTGGTCTAGAAATGTAAATGCTCTTCTCTGTCAATAATTGTAAAATGTAATAATATTTCTTCCTTCAGATAATCCTGAAGTCCCCTGACCTGAGAGTTCTCTTGTACTGACAATTTGTCTGTCAAAAATTATAAAAATCCCTTAGCCTTGGAATGGTCCTGCAAACACTGCTGACTGTGAGATGGATAATCTGTTGGTCAGTGATAACCAAATTCCTGAGACCACTCTTTTAACCTATCTGAAAGCCATAAAATTAGCAAATCAGTAATATGAAGCTCCCGGCCTCTCTTTTTCCTGTAAATTTATGTTCTTGCTCCTGGCTTTTTGCTAAATTCTCTTGGAATTATTCTTCTTGTAATGGCATTACAATTACAATAAACTTTTCCCCTTTGACTTGAACATGGGTTCAAGCCTGCAAATTCTTTTAAGACATCTCACAACACTGGTTTGTGACTCCAAATTTTTGGGGTCCCTTTTTCTCAATCTCAACATTGATACCAAGGGCAGAAAATCAATATCTTTCATTATCATGATCTTTTTCCTAGTTCATGTTCACTGCTTACAAATTAACAAAATGCTATAATTACATGGTATTTTCTGGCAAACTCATATTTCTCAATTTTTAAAAATTACACTTACTTTGGCAAAAGGATGTGACCATTAAGCTAGTAATGGAAAAAAGAAAAAAAATATGTTCTGTGAATCTGGACAAATTCTAGGTTTTCATGTGAGGAAAATAATTTTTTTTCCTGAGGAAATTGGGGTTAAGTGACTTGCCCAGGGTCACATACCTAGGACAGATTAAGTGTCTAAGACCAGATTTGAACTCCTCCTGACTTACAGGCTGTTGCTCTAACCACCGTGTCACCTAGCTGCAACAAGACTTTGTATTTGTAATAACAAAATGGTTCAAAATGATTTAATATGTACAGAATGTTTTCTTTCATTCAAAATCAGACTAAAAGAACTATTTTCCATACAATTATTTTAATTTTAGTTTTGTTTGTTTTTCCCTGTTGTTTCAAATTTCATTTCTACATGTAGGTTGTTGTACCACCATGATTAATGCTGGGAAATGATACATTATTCAGGCCAATGTCTTCTAAAAACCAATGAACTGTGTGTCACAGCTATGATTGTAAGGTACAACAGAAAAAAATAGCAAAATATTATATTAAATGACATAAGGAAATCCTTTAAAAATCATTTTAATAACCAACAGGGAGCATTTTTTAAACTAGTGAGAAAAAAAAATCTAGGCTAAAAATGTAAAGTGGTGAGTGCAGGCAAGTTTGCATGTACAAACTTAGGAGGAGATCAGATTAGTCCAAGGATGACATTGGTAGTTCATTTACTTCAGAAGGGGTAAAAAAGTTTCATCCACAACAATTCTAAAACAGAACATCTAAAAAAGACAATTTAACACCCCATGAGGTACTTGGACCCAAGCTTGTTAACTTATTCTGATATACTTCATAACACTTTTCTCATGATCTGACCCTGGCTGGTCAACTCCAAGGAATCTATGCTTCTAAAACAGTAAATGAAGCCTAGGATTTTCTCAGTTTTAATATCATTATTTAATGATGTTTACATTATCTTTTGGTAACAAGTAGACCTGAAAAACTTTATGAATCCTGTTCTCACATAAAATTTCTTCTTAGGTTTATCTCTAATCTATTCTTATGTGAGAGTCTGGTCTCCCCAAGGATATTATATTTTCTTGAAGATAGATAGACATGAGAGTTGTTAGGGGCAGAGCCAAGATGGCGGAGTGAAAAGGTGACTCTCTGCATCCTCCTTCGATCTTCCCTCAAACCAACAATAAAATAAGCCTCTGAACTGAACTTCAAGTCAATGAACTCAGAAATATTTGGACACTGCTTTCTGAAGAACTTCATATCAGGTTTGTCTAACTCAGACAGAGAGATAAGTAGGACTTCTGTGTAGGCCGGAAGTGAGGGTGGGACTCAGCTCAGCTCATCTTGGCAGAAATTCCAAACTCCAAACTCCAAATTCCAAATACCTGGAGTTTATCTGAGGCACTCGGGACACTCTGGCCTGATTGGGGGCAGGTGTTCTGGCAGACTTGCCTTGTTTAAGGAGTAATTCAGACTTAGTTCTAGCCCCCACTGGCCCAGCACCTTAAGTTAATTCGCCTAAGTGCCCCAGGGCAAAGATCTTCAGCCGCCTTTCAGCAGCCGTTTTTTTTTTTCCCCTACCTTAAAGAGATATCCATGCTGTCTAAAAAAATGAAGAAGCAAAAGAGAGGTCTCACCATAGACATCTTTTATCAAGACAAAGAAGCGATGACCCCAGATCCTGAGGTTCCTTTAGACAAAATACCAGAAGGAGGTATTAAAGACCATCACTGGTCACTTTTTCAAAAGGCCTTTCTGGAAGATTGCATAAAGAACCTCAAAAGAGAGCTGGAGGATAAATGGGAAAATAAACTGAAATCAGTGCAAGAAGGATATGATGCCCTGCAAAAGAGATATGAAAAAGACACAAATTTATTGAAAAATAAAATTAGTGAAGTGGAAAAAGAGTGCAATGAACAAATTGGTGAGTTACAAAAGGAGCTTAAAAAAAAAAAAAAAAAAAAAAAAAAAAAAAAAAAAAAAAAAAAAAATGCAAGTGAATGACTCAATAAGACTTCAAGAATCAGTCAAACAAAAACAAAAAAATGAAAAATTAGAAGAAAATATGAAATATCTTCTAGGAAAAACAACTGACTTGGAAAATAGATCTAGGAGAGACAATCTAAGGATTATTGGACTTCCTGAAAGCCATGATGAAAAAAAAGAATCTAAACAATATCTTCCAGGAAATCCTGAAAGAAAACTGCCCTGAGATTGTAGAATCAAAGGGCAAAATCACCATTGAAAAAATTCACTGATCACCTCCTGAAAGAGACCCCAAAATTAAAACCCAAAGGAATATCATGGCTAAATTTCAGGACTAT
>JAJPUD010010468.1:17162-61884 GCA_023553655.1 Myrmecobius fasciatus
AGTTAATTTGATAAGAAAAAGGAAAGAGGAAAATCAAATTGTTAGTCTCAAGAATGATAAGGGAGAACTTTCCTCCAACGAAGAGGAAATTAGAGCTATAATTAGGAGTGACTTTGCCCAACTTTATGCCAGTAAGTTTGATAATCTAAATGAAATGGAGGAATATCTACAAAAATATAGATTGCCTAGGTTAACAGAAAAGGATATAAATTATTTAAATAGCCCCATAGTAGAAAAAGAAATAGAACAAGCTATTAACCAACTCCCTAAGAAAAAATCTCCAGAGCCAGATGGATTTACATGTGAATTCTACCAAACATTCAAAGAACAATTAAATCCAATACTACACAAACTATTTGAAAAAATAGGGACAGAAGTTATACTGCCAAATTCGTTCTATGAGACCGATATGTTGCTGATAGCTAAACCAGGTAGGGTGAAAACAGAGAAAGAAAACTATACACCAATTTCCCTAATGAATATTGATGCAAAAATTTAAAATAAGGCATTAGCAATGAGATTACAGAAAGTCATCCCCAGGATAGTACACTATGACCAAGTTGGATTTATACCAGGGATGCAGGGCTGGTTCAATATTAGGAAAACTATCAGCATAATGAATTATATTAATAACCAAATTAACAAAAACCATATGATTATCTCAATAGATGCAGAAAAATCCTTTGATAAATTCCAACACTCTTTCCTATTAAAAACACTAGAGAGTATAGGAATAAATGGGCTTTTCCTTAAAATGATCAGTAGCATCTATTTAAAACCATGAGCAAGCATCATATGTAATGGAGACAAAATAAAACCATTCCCAATAAGATCAGGAGTGAAAAAAGGCTGCCCACTGTCACCATTACTATTTAATATTGTATTAGAAATGTTAGCTTTAGCAATAAGAGAAGAAAAAGAGATAAAAGGAATCAGAGTAGGTAATGCAGAAACCAAATTATCACTCTTTGCAGATGACATGATGCTATACTTAGAGAACCCTAGAGACTCAACTAAAAAACTACTAGAAACAATTCACAACTTTAGCAAAGTGGCAAGATTCAAAATTAATCCACATAAATCATCAGCATTTTTATATATTACCAACAAAGTTCAGCAGCAAGAGATAAAAAAAGAAATTCCATTCCAAATAGCAGATGATAGGATAAAATATTTGGGAATCTATCTGCCAAGGAAAAGTCAGAAACTATACGAACTAAACTACAAAACACTTTCACACAAATAAAATCAGACCTAATCAATTGGAAAAATATTAAGTGCTCATGGGTAGGCAGAGCGAACATAATAAAAATGACAGTACTACCCAAACTAATCTACTTATTTAGTGCCATACCAATCAAACTCCCAAGAAATTATTTTACAGATCTAGAAAAAATAGTAGCAAAGATCATTTGGAAGAACAAAAGGTCAAGGATTTCAAGGGGGTTAATGAAAAAAGGCAGATGAAGGTGGCCTTGCTGTACCAGATCTAAAACTATATTATAAAGCAGCGGTCATCAAAACCGTTTGGTACTGGCTAAGAAATAGAGCAGTCGATCAATGGCACAGGATAGGTTATCAGGACATTCTAGGCAATAACCTTAACAATCTAGTGTTCGATAAACCCAAAGACCCCAGCTTTTGGGATAAATAGTAACTATTCGGCAAAAACTGCTGGGAAAATTGGAAACTAGTGTAGAAAAAATTAGGGCTTGACCCATACCTAACACCACATACCAAGATAAGATCTAAATGGGTTCATGATCTAGATATAAAGAGGGACTTTTTAAGCAAGGTAGAGGAATGTAATATAGTTTACCTCTTAGACCTGTGGAGATGGAATAAATTTATGTCCAAAGAAGACCTGGAACTCCTAATTGAACACCAGATGGATAATTTTGATTATATTAAGTTAAAAAGTTTCTGTACAAATAAAACAAATGCAGACAAGATTAGGAGGGAGGCATCAAATTGGGAAATCATCTGTACATTTATTGGTTCTGATAAAGGCCTCATTTCTAAAATGTATAGAGAATTGTCTCATATATATAAGAATTCAAGCCACTCTTCAATAGATAAATGGTCAAGGGATATGAACAGACAAATTTCAGATGATGAAATTCAAATAGTCAAATGAAAAGTTGCTCCAAATCACTATTGATCAGAGAAATCTAAATTAAGACAACTCTGAGGTACCACTACACACCTGTGAGATTGGCTAAAATGACAGGAAAAGATAACAATGAATGTTGGAGGGGATGTGGGAAAACTGGGACACTAATACATTGTTGGTGGAACTGTGAACGGATCCAACCATTCTGGAGAGCAATTTGGAGCTATGCTCAAAAAGTTGTCAAACTGTGCATACCCTTTGACCCAGCAGTGTTTCTACTGGGCCTATATCCCAAAGAGATCTTAGAGGAGGGAAAGGGACCCACATGTGCAAGAATGTTTGTGGCAATCCTTTTTGTAGTGGCTAGAAACTGGTAACTGAATGGATACCCATCAATTGGAGAGTGGCTGAACAAATTATGGTATAGGAATGTTATGGAATATTATTGCTCAGTAAGAAACGAGCAGCAGGACGATTTCAGAGAGGCCTGGAGGGACTTGCATGAACTGATGCTGAGTGAAACGAGCAGAACCAGGAGATCATCATACATAGCAACAACAGTATTGCATGATGATCAATTCTGATGGACATGACTCTCTGTAACAAACAATTGTCTCAAACCAGTTCCAATTGTTCACTGAAGAAAATCATATACACCCAGAGAGAGATATATGAAATATGGACCACAACGTAACATTTTCATGATTTCTATTGATGTTTGCTTGCATTGTTTTTCCTTTCTCTGATTTTCTTTTTTTTTCTTGTAGATAGGATTTTTCTTGCACGACCTGTCAAATATTTCAACATTATTAACATGTAGTGGACTTCCTGCCATCTAGGGAAGGGAAAGGGACTGGGGGTAAAATTTGTAACGGAAAGCTGTGTAAAGATCAATGCTGGGGAACTACCCATACATATGTTATACAAATAAAAAGCTTTAATAAAAATAAATAAATAAATAATATTTTTAAAAAAGAAGATAGACATAAGACACAGCAATAGTAAGAATTTATTAATGTTCCCATATTTTAAGCATTGTATTAAGTGCTGGAGATAGAAATACAAGAAGATAGGCTCTACTCTCTAAGAGCATTAATTTTAATGGAGGAAGACATTACATAAAGGAGAGCCATAAAGGGTTGTTGAGAGGAAACAATGAAATCTAGCTACCAAGTCTCAGGATGGTCCCAAGGGCAAAGTTCAAGATTATTATGGAAAGGAACTGGGAATGATGGAGTGCATATAGTATGGTTTGGAGTTACTGACTAGGAAGTGAGGCATAGGTTTTTCCGGGACACAATTTTGCTAATTCATCAAGTAGATGGATCAAGCAGATACAAAGGATGAATAATCTTGAATATGGCAAACATGGTCTTGGTAGATATAGCGATTGGATTGCAATGGCTTAGGCAGCATAGTGCCTATTTCATTTAGAATTTAGGTTAAAATATCATCCCTCAACCTGGCCCACAGAAAAAAGAAAACAACCCCAAAACAAACAAACAAAAAACCTTTGAGCTAGCTCTTTAGATCCTAATCTGGCATAGCATTAGCCTGAAATCAAGGTAACATGGAGATGGGCCCAAGCAAATTCTTCCCTATTATGACAGTGTCAGTTTATGGCGCTTGTTATAATTAGTGAGGGGAATCTCAGTGGACAAGACATAAATTGAAGACTTCCTTCAGGAAAATGAAATCTAGAAAAGAGAAGAAATATCTTTATTTTTTAGAGAAGAACGATAGGACAAAGGCCAGGGGTGGGCGTGGAATTAAATAGGGAGGGGAGGGAGTTGATTAGAATGTTCCTTAATTTTATTAAGCTCCACAGAAAAAGGCTACAAGTTTTCTAAAGTGAGAACCGAACCCAACATCTTGCCACTTTTGCAGTATTGCTGCTTTTGCTTTTTGTGGAAATCTCAGAAGGTATTAGACACAGAAGTTTTATTATTCTTCTCCTTTAGGTTTGTGATCATAACATTATACAATGATTTACAATTTAGAAACCATGCAATGAGACTTCATTTTACAGATGAGGAACTGAGTCTCAGAGTGTCTAAACAACTTGCATGAGATCATGCAAATAGAGAAAGGAAACAGAGCAGGATTTAAACCCAAACCAACAAAATGGTTCTTGTTTGTTTGTTTTTTTGGTTTGGTTTGATTTCCCTGCCCCACACCATGGAATTATACTTATCCTTCCTAGCTTTTCAAAGCCTTGCATTCTTAGCAGGGATTTTTATTTGTTTGTTTCATGCCTCATATAAGACCCTGACAATATATTCAAATTTTGTCTCAGAGTGAAGTTCTTTGATCCAACATCTTGTATTGATTGCAGTTCAGAGAGAGTTTGTGTCTACTTGGACAAAGATCACAGACCAAGTGATACCAAACTCAGATAGAAATAGCAGAACTCAAATCATATATAATCCCCATAGTTTACATATTAAGTTAGAAAACCATATATTGACATTATTGATGTTCTATTATTTTTTAAATTTTATTTTGATATATATTTCCAATTATCCTTTTATGCAAATTTGTGGTATTTAGAAATTTTGTTGTCCAGTGCTTTATGCATGTGGTTTGACACCTCTAAAATAGAATATTAATAGAATAACCAAAGTTAATTGCCTGAAGAACATACACATGTGTGTAAACATGTATGTCTATATATAATACACATGCATATATATGTGTTTATGTATGTAGAAACAAACTGGGGCATGTGTCTGCATGTATATATGTATATATACATGTATGTGTATATTTTTCTCTCTTGCTCTCTCATCTATTTATATTAAATACATATTTGTCTAAAATTAACCCCACAGAGGTAATGTGATTTTCTTCCCTCTTTCTTCTCCAAATCCAAAACTAAAAAAAACAGACTTCTGCATTCCAGTCCTATTTCACCAGAATATCTTTCATAGACAGTGGCTCTTTTCTGAAAATCTAGAAAGTTGATGAGTTTTTTTTTTAAATGCGGTCATGAAAATACTTTCAATGGCTGCTAATCAGAGATAGAAAAGAGTTCATAAGGATTTAGAATAAATCAAAAAAAAAAAACTTCAAGTGGTAAGGGATTCTCTCCTTTCCTGTTCTTCTTAGTCCATTGTGAAAATAAAATAAAAAAACAAAAACAAAAACAAAAACAAAAAAGCCTCAAAACAGTCTTTTGAAATTATTGGTTCTCTTTATATCTTAAAAACACTAGCTCCCCTCCCCATAAGAAAAATAAGTTAGGCATCTTTTCCTAACTCTATTTCTCCCTCAGTGAGACCCATAGAACATCCATTGAAATTGTCTATGAATACATAAAATTTTGCCTAAGGGGGTGTGAAGTTTTCATCTTGGTTCCTTTTGTTGTTTATTACAAATTGCTCAATTCCTCCTGGGCCCAAGTTTGGAAGGAAGAGGGAGGAACGTTCAGGTTGTTTTCCAAATCCCAATTTGTGAGGAGAGATATCCAGGATTTTCATTTGGCAAAATTCCCTTCACGTCTGGCCTATGGAGGATGTGCTGTCCCCGGGCTCCAGCAATCCTGGTTTATGAGGTTGCTTGTGGCATCTGAAGTTCAAAAATGAAACTGCATATAGGGGGAAAAAACAGAAACCTAAAGTTTCAAAGGCACAAGCCTGTTTCAGAAGTCTTCTAACATTTCTGCGGGAAGTAGTGAGGTAGTAATGCTGAGAATATCCTGCAAATAATACAAAGACGACTTGAAAAGCTCCAGCATGTCAGTTTTCAAAAGTTCTATGGAACCCCAGAGACTGGGAAATTCACATGTATGTTGATTTATGCAGTGATTTGCTTTGACCCCAGGGAAAGCTGTTTTATGATCTGGACATCTATGCCTACCATCTTTCCACCTAGCTGTGAGGATTGCCAAATAAAAGCATAAAGGCAAAATCAACCAAGAAAGAAAAAAAGAAAGTAATAATGAGGAGGATGTAGGAAAAGAGAGATTTTAAGCAATTTAAAAGAGAAAATATATTTTTTCTACATTTTTAGCTAAATGCTTTATGCACACTGGACCATGTATTCCATTTTAGGGTTTTATATGGACATATATCTAATTATTTCTTTATTTTTTATGTATACGAACACACAGATTTGAGTCTTCAAGAGAAGATTGACAAGATATTTTACCTCACTTAGCATGCTATTCCCCATATTCTCAAATACATGAATCTTTAATATTTTTCCATTTCCAAATGTTATCCTGGTCAAATTTCCCACCCTAGCATCTATGAAAACTTTCCAAACTCAAATCTCTCTTCTCTGAAATCCTACAGTATTTGGTTGTGCCATTTGACAATGTCATGACAAGGTTGTCTTGTGACATCTTATTTATATGCCATTATCTTATATTTTTATTTGAGATTTCATTTTATATGCTCTCATTCTTAATATGGTAATCTGTTTGAGAGTAGGTACCAAGTAGGGAATCTGTCTTCCTTAATATAACATAATATCACCTAATAGATGACCAATTAATATCCATTTAAAGAAAAGTATTTCATCATCTTTCCTTCCCCCATTTGATTTGCTTATAACATTTCATTTTTTAAAATATTGAGTCAGTATTCTACTTATCTTTCAACATAAAATATTGTTGAAAATTGGTTGAAAATGATTATATAAGCAAAAATGAAAAAAAAATAAAGAAGCTTCCAAATGAATCAGATATTCTCTGCATCACTTCTGGCATGCCAAGATTCTTTTCATTATAATAAATTAATGGCATATTATGAAACAAACATAGGATCTGCTGCCATAGTTCCAAGATGAATTTAATTTTGGCTCTGTTGTTGACTAAGTTTGTACAAGGCATCTGAATTTCTCTGGGTTCTTCTTTGCTTATTAGTAAAATGGATATGGCTATTTATTCCCTAAAATTCCCTTTTGTATAGCAAAATACATATGTTCTGTTTAATATAGCATTTGTTATTTCAAAAGTCTTAATGCAGAAATTAGATATAATAGATTTCAATTACATTCAGATATTTGAGATACTGTATTTGGTGAAAAGACCATTAAATTTGAAATCATGTTATCTGGGCTCAAATGCACTTATATAGTCGTGGTTAAGTCTTATTCTTTGTGATCTTCTGAAGAACAGTGGCAATTGAGAGAGATTATCTTGTAGCTACTTTACAACTTGTGCTCCTGCAATTTACTTCTCAGGATTGTTTCTAATCTCCATTGAATGGGAAGCCATTTTGAAATGTCTAAAGCTATATGCAAAAGCTAGTATAAAAACATGGACTTGCTTTGTACTATCTCTTGCTTTAAAATTAACTATGTTATAGTGAAGGCACAGTTAAGTCATGGATCACAAAGGTGACTTAAGCAAAAAGGAAAAAATGAGACTTAGTGATCTATCCTAACCTTTAAACAAAAACAAAACAAAACAAAAACTTCCAACTTCAAAAGGGAATAGAACTGCAAAAAAGAAAATGGTGTTTCTCATTTTGGACCATTTTTTTAATAGTTGGAAACTTAGCCAAACCTGGTCTGAGTTATTTCTGTGAAGGAGAAAAACTTCAGGGCCTGATATAGAACAAATAAACAAAAAAGGAGCTTTTTTGGATATAGATCAGTCAATATGAATAGATTTCACAATGTGGGGCAAAGAGTTGTCTCAATTATTCTTGTGGTTTAAAAGCAAAAAAAAAATCAAAAATCAAAATCAAAAACACGTTTATCTGATTAGTATACATATGTGTACAGAATTGCTTTGCTAAACCTAAATGTTTTCAGTTTAGACAAATCTTCTTGCCTAGAGTAACAGGATCATTAGTATAATCAAATCAAAGAAACCAGGCAGAGAGCTGTTAGCCCAACATTTGCATAAATGAACCAACCCTTGAGTGCACCAACCCTTGGAGGCAGAAATGTAAAGAATGATTTAACTTTCTTTTTGCCCGTTAGGTGGATGCCTCATCATCTAAGCCTTCTCTGTACCAAGCTCCTCTTATTGCCTCAGCTGCTAAGTCCAAGAAATGATTCCCCCCACTCGGTGTATGCTGGTCTGGTTCATGCTTCAGAGCAGTTGGTTAATGATAATGATAATGATTTAGATACCAGTGGGCAGTAAATATAAAATATTTGATCGTTAAGAGGCTCCGTGAATGTAGGAGATTGTTAACAGACCATGTGGGGTGGAGAATGATCAGAACTACAAGCTAAGAAAATGAGATTGGATAATAATATAACAAGTGTCTGGAATTTAATAAACCCTTGGGCCATAAACTTGGGGGTAAGGGAAAGAATCAGGTTGCTGTTTCTGGTGGGAGGATCATTCTTATTTAAATAAAAAAGACATACAAACAAGAAAATCATATGGAGTAATTTATAGGGACAAGATTGGGGTTCTTTTATAGACTTATAGTATAGAGAATTCTACCCAACCAGTGATGAAATAAGGAATAACCTAATATGAACAACATCCATATTTTCAAATCTCTCACTAAAAAATGTCACCACTGGCTCCCAAATCCTTAATCAAATGGATAAAGTTCAAATTCTTTGGCCTAGTATAAATAGTCCTCTATGATTGACTTTAATCTACTTTTCCAACATTGAGCAACTCTTTATGCTTTACAACTGTTTGGGCAGTGGTGCTACAGATTCAAAATTACAAATAAGAACTTAGCTGAAATCTCCTGAATAATAATAATAATAGTAATAACTTTTGACCCAATTATCAGTCATTTTTCAATTCTGTGATCTTAGAAACAAGGAAATTTTTTTCAAAGATTCATCAGAGACCATCCATGTCTATATATCCTGCTCAAGTATTATTGATGTCCTCCCATAAATTCATCAGAGAGTATATGTATGGAAGAGAATGAGGAGACAGTAGAATCATGCCTTCCAAGAGAGGGAACTTTGTTTTTTTTTTCTTTTTCTGACATGGTGATTATACCATTGGAACACAGAAAAACAAAAGGTTACTTCTTATATGACCAGTACATTTTCTTTTTCATTCATATATTTATTCTATTTTTTCTTTCTAATAGCACTTTTTTTTGCACAATAAAATGTAAAAGCCTGTTTACAATCATCAGGTCGATTTCCATTGCTCTCCACATGAGTTCCAGATTAAATAGTTCAGAGAATGTAATGAACTATATATTGTATTCACACAATAACAGAAGAAGAATGTTGTATTAAAAAGATGGGGCATTTGTTTCAAGGAGAAACTTAGAATCATAAAAAGAAGAATGTTGCAGTTTTCAAAAAATAATATAGTTTCCCTTTCGCCTATCCTTTGCTGAGCACAATTCAATATCCAATTAGAGTCATTGTCCAACTTACTTATACAATTGAATTAACTTTATTGGTAGTCTACCCAACCGTATATCAATCTTTTACAATAGGCATCTGTCATTTACTTGATTTTACTTGTAAAGATTGTTACATCAAACTACCTTAGGGATTATAAATTTTACAAAGTAATCTCTGTGAAGTTAAAAGGTTTGCTGTCATTAGCACAATGACATTAGTAAATAGAAACATTTGAAGTCTATATAATCTACAGGAAATCTTTACCTGATTTAGGTTCTGCATTGTGTGAATTACTGAGTTTTAGCTTGTGCATCATTTTTTCCCCTCTCTATATGCAAATGATCAAAAGATGGCTGAACAGGTGTTCATTCAAATTCTTTCAAGAGAATTTGTATAATTGTATAATTTCTTGAAAGATTTCTTATTAAAAACGAGCCCCAAGAACATTTCAGTCTACTGAATCAAATGGATTTTAAAAAATAAAACTAATCAATGTCATATCTTCACAATATCTTTTCTTCAAATTGTATGTTGATCAAATATAATTATATTTTGACATACTATTTGCAAAGTCTCTCAATTCCCTTCTTATACTTATATTAAAGGCATCATTAATTCACCTAAACATGTTTAATGCAAAAGTATAAAGGTGGAAGAGTAGGAATATGTGTGGTAATCACTCAGCCATAATATTTCTTTTTTGGGAGGGAGGGTTAAAAAGAAGGTCTGAAGTATTTCCTGATTTTTAGTATTTTCTCATTTTTCAAATACTTTGAAAATAAAATTTTCAATATTCTTAAAACTGTCTGGTCTAGAATGAGCTTCCTTTGTCTATACTTAATCTAATCCAGTAGCTTTAACCATCTTTTCATTTATTTCTAACTCAATAAACACATCTGAATTGATGATTGTAAAGATCACGTGTGATGTCTCTATTGTCCTTCATAGTATATTATTTTATTTAAAAATTTTGCAAAAATTTCTCTGATAAGGCTTCATTTCTCATACATAGATGCAACTGAGTCAAATTTATAAAAAATAAGAGCTCTGGCCCATTTTATAAATGTTTAAAAGATATGATCTGTGCCCAAAAGCCTGCAAATTCATTCACATCTTTTGACCTAACAATACCTCTACTATGCATGAACACCAAAAAAGATTGGGTGGGGGAAAGGAAAATGACTTAAGTGTACAAAAAGTATTCATAGCAGTCTTTTCTCGGAACAAAAAAACTAATAGAAATTGAGGGGATTCCAAGCAATTGGGGAATAGGTCAATAAACTGTGGTATGTGTATGAGATTGCATATTATTGTTCTCTGGGAAAGAATAACCAGCATACTCTCAGAGAGAAAAAAAAATTTGAAAGTCTTCCATAAACAAAGTGAAATATACTGTATAAGTAATAGCAATGTCTTGGGATGAACAGCTGCAAATGACTTTGTTCTTCTCAGGAGTATAATTATCCACAACTACTCTGAAGGACTTATGATGAAAAATCCTATCTATACTCAGAGAAGTAACTGAGTGTATCTCTACACAGATTCATTTTCTTTTTCTTTCTCTCTCTCTTTATTTTTAAATTGATTTTCTTGAGGGTTTTTATTTTCATTTGGATGGGAGATCTATCTTTTCTTTCATAATTTGACTTTTATGGAAATGTTTTGCATAACTTTACATGTAGTTTCTTAATTATGGGTGGGAAAAGGGGAAGAACCTAGATCTAAAAATCTTAAAAACAAATATAAAAAAATGTTTTCAGTCAAATGGGGGGAAAAGAAAGAAAGAAAGAAAGAAAAAGTTTAGTATCTCTTTACTAATACTAATATCCTATCTTTAATCCCTCCTTGCTCTATATGTATTTACATTTTGAAAATATTCTTCTAAAGGGCTCTATATGCACTTGAAATTTGAGTCATCTCCTATTTTTTTCATTATGGTAATTGAAAGGCAAATAGATTTAGGGAATAAAGATCCAGATTTAAAGACAGAAAGTTCAGACCTGCCTCTGCCATATAATGGTTTTGTGAAAAGTCTCCTTGAGAGAGAGAGAGAGAGAGAGAGAGAGAGAGAGAGAGAGAGAGAGAGAACACTTTTGTGTACAAAACACAATACAAAAAAAGGCATGCACAGGAAAGAGTAAATCTCCATTTCACAACGCTGAAAGAATGTGAATTGCCAAGGCTGAGTGTAGTAGAAGGGAATTGAATGTACTGTTGTGATTGTGAAGCAATGCAAAATTCTGAATTAGTGTTTTCCAAATCTCAATGGGAGGTTGTGGGAGATAAGCCCCATTTCCTGGGTCTTTGATAATTAAAGGTGAGAAGGAGGTATTAACATAATGGTCAAACTTTAATCAAGCTCTCTTTTAACTAAAATGTTCTCTAGGAGTACATTTCAAGATTTTTAATTCCCATGGGAATACCAATGTGTCTTTCTGATCAGAGCAAATATTTAATTTTCTTGTATTTAATATGAGAATTATCTATCAGTTTACTATTAAGTTATGTTCATAATAACTAATATATCAATATCCCAATATATGATATTGTTGATGTAAAAACTTCATTCAATATTGCTGAAAATCTTAGCAGGCTTTCATGCTATGGTAGAGTACTTATGATCACTGTGTGAAATGTATAACCCAAAGGTTATTCATTAGTTTTGCCTTGACTATCTTATTATTTTTGTCATATTATATATATATATATATATATAATCATATCCTTTAACTTTATTCTTTGTAAAATGTCATTTGTAATATATTGCAATCTGCCTACCTCTTTTTATCTCATATATATATATATATATATATGTATGTATATATATAAATATATATATGATATTTTTAATCTTTGGAGAATATAGTAGTTTATTATTCAAGGAATGATGTTTTTATAATTTTATTTTATTTTAAAATTTTATCCCTTATCTTGCTGAGGCCCATCTAGATCACTATCTTGTCTTAGTAGTGTGGTTTTCATAGCTTAATGTACCTATGAGGTATGCCATGCAGGGCTACCCAACATGGACAGATTATACTAAGGAATACTGACAAAAGATGATCCACAGGTGAGGAAATGGCAACGCATGGAAAATAATCAAATGATAAAATATATGATACCCAAAGATAAATCCTTCAGGTGAGAAGGTGTTCAATGTGAAATTAGGGAAGAGCAGAGGGCAACTTAAGTAGCTCCAGAAAGAATAAAGCAGTTCCACCAAAGTCAAAAGAAAGATCATCCATATATGTATTTAATGAGAATAGGAAAGTCCATTTCTGTAAAGATTAATATAAAATCTGGGGTATAAGATTTATGAAGCAAGATAAGCTAGATGTGGTCAAACAGAAGATGGAAAGATTAAATATTGATATCTTGGATATCAGTGAACTCTTAAATGAATGGGAATGCATAACTTTAATTCAAATGATCATTGCATATATTACTGTGGGCAAGAATCCCTTAGAAGAAATAGAGTAGTTCTCATAGTGAATAAAAGGATGAGAAAAAGCATCATTGAGGTATAATCTCAAAAATGAAAAAAAATATTTGTTCAAATCCAAGTAAACTTTTGACACAATAGCAACAATCTTTGCTGTAGTCACTGATTCTGAAGAGTCTAAAGTTGTTCAGTTTCATGCAAATGATTTTCTAGAACTAGCATTATACATATATATACACATGCATGCACACACATGTCATATTTATCATAGGGGGATTGGAATGATAAAGTAATAAATCAACAATAATTAGAATAGCATATAAGTTTGGCCTTGGAGTAAAACAGTGAAACAAGGAAGATAATAGAAGTTTTTTTTTTCCCAAATGTCACATAGATCATAGCAAAAATAAGTTTTAAACAATCCAAAAGACAACTCTGCATGTGATCATCACCAGATGATAAATATCTAAATTAGATTAATTACATACTTTGAAGCCAAAATGGTGGAGCTCTATACAGTTAGTTAAAATAAGACCTAAAACCAATTGTAATTCAGGTGTTCATTTTTTTATTTCAAAGTTCAGGCTTAAATTAAAGAAAGCAAGGAAAATCAGCAGACTGAATAAGTATCAACTAAATAATATACTTTATTAATGTGAAGTAGAAATGTTTAATAGATTTAAGGAATAGATATGGCAAGTAGAGTCCTGAAGTGTGGATAAAGATTTACCATATGGTACAGGAAGAAGCAACAACCAAAACAACATATCCTAAATAAACATATACACATAGGAATAAGATTTATGGGCTCTTATCTAATATAAATATGTCCACATATGTTGCCAAAATTTATTTATATGGCTCAACAATGATATTAATAAATATCTCCAATAGAATTGGATTTAACTCTCTTTGTGAAAGTTGCTGATTTCTACCTTGAAGACAGCAGGCACGAAAAGAAATAAGCCAAATTGCAGAGGTTATTATTAATGCCATTATGAAGACATATCAATATATTTTGGCAACAAATGTGGCCATATTTATATTACATGAGAACATATAAATGTTGCTCCTGTATATGTATGTATATATGTACATGCATGTGTGTATAGAATATGAAAAAAACATGAAATAGCTGGAAAAGAAAAATAAAACCAAATTGTTATGCACTTCAAAATTCAAAATGATGAGTTTGCATTTTATTCTAGAGGGCAAAGGAATCCAGGGGAGCTTCTTGAATGGGGATGTTGCATGATTACAGACTTGATGCTGGAAGATCTATTTGAAGGGAAAAAATTGTAGGAGAAAGAGATTGGAAACAAACAGTAAAGTTCCAAGATTTTAATAGCCTAATCATGAGATGAGAAAGATTAATACATTAGTAAATGATGGAATAGAAGGTTAGGGAACAGATTAGAAAATTGTGGATTTTTGCATTCATTTTACATTCCAATTCATTAAGTATAGGGGTGTAGGGGGGAAAGAATGAAGATGTGAAATAGCATTCCCTTGATAGAAAAATGGATTCCATTTTGACAACATTGAATGAGAGTTGCTTATGGGATATCACAGTGGATATTTCCAGCATATAGTAATACAGAATTGAAGTTCAATGGAATAAAGTAAGGGAGGGAGGGAGGGAGGAAGGAATGAAGATAGGAAGGAAGCAAGGAAGGAAGGCAGAAAACAAGGAAGGAAGGAAAGAAAAAAAGCAAAAACAGAAGGAAGGATAAAAGAAAGGAAGAAAAGATGAAAGGAAGGAAGGATGGAAGGATGGAAGAAACACTTAACACTTTGTATATGCCATTGCTAAATATATAGCTGCCATGAGAAATCTGTTAATTTCCTACATGCACAGAGACAAAGAACATCTATATTCATAATTTTTAAAAAGATTTAAACATGAAGCAATATAATTCATATTATAGTATCCTGGGATATTAAAATTAAAAATTTTGGCGACATTACTGAATAAGCATTTCATGTTCACCTTGGATAAGCATTGTCTCCACCACATTGCAATTAATCCTTAACAATAAAAATAACAGGCCAAGAAAATGTGTATATTAATAAATAGTGAAAAAAATAACATTCAAAAACAGAATACATCAGAACATAAAAGCTACCTAATATGAATAAATAGAATTTATGATTGAAAAACAAGAATCATTTAATTCCAAGAAAACTAAGTATTAAATGTATCCTTTAAGCAAGAGAGAGCAAAGGCTCTGTTATCATATCAGCACTACCACCCATAACTTTATTCAAGCCATGATCCAAAACTTTAAGATTTATTTTCCTTTCTGATTAAAAACTTTGATCCTTCAGTCTCTATAGATGGCAACAGATAATGGGGGAACTCTGGGTTAGGTATAAGACCTTCAGCACAGGGGGAACCTGCTGACAATTTCTGGTTCAGCTCCCCATCTCCCCTAAGGGCTTTCAGCCTTCCTGAGAAGTCAGGGGGCAATGACAACCTGTGTTGTAATTAAAACAGAAATGTTAAAGAGTCATCTACACACAATAGCAAGTTGTTTATGTGGTGCCACATGCACACTTTTGCTATAGTTATATAAGGGTGTTAGGGTATATAAGGCTGAGAGAATTTGGAATAAATGGATTCCATGTTTGACCACCCTTGTGAGTCCCACCTCTTCACTCCTCCACTAATACCAAGAACTCCAGCTAGTAACAAGGTCCTCCAGAGAGCTAGTCTACATCTGCCTCATTCCTCTACAAAAAATTCCCCAATGTGATCTTGTCACTCTGCCCCTTCTTGGTTTATCAGTGCATCAGTCCTTTTCTACCTTTGCTTTCCTCCCTTTATAATCCTGATCAGCCCCCTACTGTTTTTTCTTCTCAATATTTGTCTTTATTTCCCTTGTGCACTTAAACACTGCTGAGGAACATATATCATATATTTGTGTCAACTAATTTCAACATGAACATTACTACTGCAAGACCGAATTTAAATTCTTTCTTGATTTTTTTCTATATTAAACTTCCCACAGTGGTCATTAGAGAGATAAGAGGAATTTTATAATATGTTATAAATCACTGATTCTTTTTATGACATTTGTCAATGCACCGTGTTTTTGTAGGCTCTCTGTGTGAAATAAAACAAATAGTTGTCCTATAACTGATACACACATACATATGTACAGATAGAAAGATAGAGATAGAGATAATATTGTTCATGGACTAACTTCCTACACCAATTTTGTTTAACCAAAACATGAGATAAATCTAAATGATTCTCCCCAGAGGAATGGGTTAAGAGTTTTAAACAGCCAAAGATGTTTCTTCTCCTTCTAAACATACAAACATAATTAAAATTTTCTTTCTTATTACTATAATTCATTGCTATATATTTACTTCTGAGTACTTTGGTGACATCTTATTGATTTCCATACATAGAACCTACATTATTTTTATCTTTGATGTAATCTACACCTACTTTCCTCATTTTCTTTATGATCATGGCAGTTTTCAGTATTTAATCACCCCTCCCCCCCATTGGGACCTACAATTTTTATTGATAAGAAATAATGGAAAGAATGGCATTTTTAGTCAGAAGTTTTAGGTTCAAATCTCAACTTTACTATTTAATATCTTTATGTCCTTGAGCAAATCTCAATTCAATCATCAGTAAAATGAGGTATTCAGACTTGATAGTTTCTTAGGAGGTTTCCAGCTTTAAATCTTTGATTGTCTGAGAGTTTACTATGAGTCTTAGTCTCTTAAGGATGATTCAGTTGCTTCATCTTATAAAATAAGGAAATTGGGGCAGCTAGGTGGCACAGTGGATAGAGCACCAGCCCTGAAGTCAGGATGGACCTGAGTTCAAATCTGGTATCAGACACTTAACATTCCGTAGCTGTGTGACCCTGGGCAAGTCACTTAACTCCAATTGCCTCAGCAAAAAGCAAAAAATAAAATAAATAAATAAATAAGGAAATTACACTAGAAGACCTACAAGGTTCTGCCTAAAACAACAAAAT
Source organism: Myrmecobius fasciatus (assembly GCA_023553655.1). Lineage (NCBI taxonomy): Eukaryota > Metazoa > Chordata > Mammalia > Dasyuromorphia > Myrmecobiidae > Myrmecobius > Myrmecobius fasciatus. The sequence continues at coordinate 34,012 of JAJPUD010010468.1, forward strand.
ATGATCATTATTTACAGCTCATTTTGCTGAATTTTAGACTCCAGAGAAATTATAATCTTCTGAATTTATTCAAAAATTTTTATTACTTGGCACATGATGTGTTTGTGTGTGTATGTGTGTGATAAATTCTCTACACACTAGGGAAAAAGGTTTTGCTGTTGCTCTTGTTGCTTTCCCTTAAATTATCTCTCTCTTCTTTAGTCCAGTTCCCTGAATATTCTACTTAGCTCTAAGAATATTTATTTATTCATTTTTTTTTGGTGGTGGAATTAGGACTTTTATTGGTCTGGGGATCTCCCAGATGGAAAAACAAAACAAAACAAAACTCTTTTCACAAATTCACATCACGACTTACTCTTGCAATTTATAGTCTTAGTTTCCCCTGGGCTACTAAAATCTTATCAATTATTTGCTCAAAGTCACATAGCCATTTTGTATTAGAGATGAGACATGAACCCAGATATTTTTGTCTTCAAGGTTAATTCTTCCTCTTTCACTGTCTCTATCTCTGTCTGTCTCTATCCCTGTTTCTGTCTGTCTTTTTGTCTGTCTGTCTGTCTGTCTCTCTGGGTATGAGTGTCTCTCTGACTGTCTTTCACTCTCTTACCACCTCATTACAGGATATTGCCTAGATGAACCCTTACAATTCTGAGGTATGAAAAATCTCCCTAAATGTTTTTTAATCCATTTATTCTTGAAATATGGGGAAGATTTCATTTGTAAAAAATTTTGAAGTATTATTAGTTGAATATATAATATTGATAAATATTCATTTTATGAAGGTATTTTGAATATGATAAAATTTTCTTGTATATTTATTGTATTTTTTTTTGCTTTTAATTCAGCTATGTCCAATAACTTTATTGGAAACCCCACAATGCATGACCTGGTAGTGTCATGGTAAATTTTAGATTAGTATTTTGTTTTAAATTTATATGCATATTATTGGGTTAAATGTATGCTGCATAGTTAGACTTTTTAATACATTCTGTGCTTGCTTTACATTTTACTAAGAAGTTTTGCTCTTCTTAAAATTTACCGTTGAAACTTTTTGATTTGTCATAGCTTTGGTTATTCTATAAGAAGAGAATATATACTTATATATATATATATATATATATATATATATATATACACTTCTTTATTAATATTCCTATTATTAATGCAAACTAAACATGGTCGATTTAAACATTGTTACTATGTCTTATGTTAGTAAATATGTGATTTATTTTAACTTAGATTTGACTTTTGTTAAAGAGAGGGCTTTTGCTTCTTAATTATCCTTCTCTTTTCTTTTTCCCTCTAATTATATCTTCTCCCTCCCACTCCTATTTTTCTGAAATATCCCGTGGCCAAGTTTCGGTTATTTCTTTATATACAATATTCCCTATTATTGTGTTTGAGATAATCTGCTATTTATTTATAAAATAAACTCTTATTTTACCAAATTTTTATTTAATGTCATTTCAATTTTTATAATGCTATACAACTTTTATCAATCATATAAAGAATCAGTATATTAGAATGTAGCTGAATTAACCTCAAATTTTAGAAGTGGTCATATTTTATTATGATTTTTTTATACTGTAGATTTTAAATCTTTATATTTGGATTCAAATTTTTTGTATTCAAGTTTTTTGTTGTTGTTTTTTGTTACTTTTTTGTTCATTTTGTATTACTACTCTTGTTGCTACTGCTGCTTCTACACTGCTACTGCTTCACCTCCTCCTCCTTTTGCTGCTGCTGCCCAGAAATATCACTCTCTTACTACAACTGGGAATTTTACTTCATGACATCTTTAATTTTTCCTTTTCTGAGGTGATATATTCTTACCAAAACCTCTTTTACCTCCCCTCCACTTCTTTTAATCTTTTCTACAATAGTTTCCTGTTTTTGCTGTTGAATTAAAAGAATAAATGCTCACTTCTCTATTTACCTTTAAATGGGGGTAGAGATGCCTTTCCAATTTCTCATTAGGCTCAAGAAAGCTGTCAATTATTCCAGGCAAGAACATAACAATTCAATTATCAGATTGGTAGCTTTACTTTAGGGAATACCAATTTTTATTTTAATTTTCCTTCTCATTCTTTATGACTTTAAATCTTTAGTTTCTCTCTCTGTCTCTGTCTCTGTGTGTCTCTCTGTCTCTCTTTCTGGTCTCTCTCTGTCTCTGTCTCTCTCTCTGTCTCTCTCTGTCTCTCTTTCTCTCTCTCTCTCAATATATATATAATCTCATTGTCCCTCCTTTTATTTTTAATATCTCAAATCAGTTACTAAACCAACAACAACACCAAACCACTATTGGTCCTAAACATAAATGAATTAGTTTCATTGTTTAATCTTTTATTAATAATTGTACTTATTTTTATTTAGTCTTCCCCTTCAACATAAACATTTTCTTATTTATTTCTGGCAACAATGCTTCTTTTGTTGCTGGAACATCAATTAAAATACCTGAGTTATTTCACAAATTCTCTAAAATGCTAAAAATAATAAAATATTCTAAGAAGCAAATGGCTCTATTCATAACCCTGAATAACATATCTTGCAAAGTTAAAATTAATCACTCCTCCCAAAAGAACAATAACAACAAAATTTCAAGAACAACAAAAAAACTTTATTAGTTCACTCCAAGGTAATTTACTAACTTTTACTACCACTTCATGCATTTCCCTACTCTTTCTTCTCTTATTCACCATCATTCAACAGTCAACAAGAATCCATCTATATTACAACCAAATTAAAATTATATTAAAACAAAACAAAACAAAACAAAAACACAACTAAATACCTCTATATGTTCCCCATCTATTTGCCACATTCATGCATTTCCACAGCTTTCCTCACATTTCTGAAATGCTGTCCTTTCTCTTGTCCACTTCTAGGAATTCCTGCCTCCCTGAACTCAATTAATTCTTTATTTTCTTTCAGCAAATTAGATTACATAATCAACTTATATATGTTTGATTTGTGTGTTGTTTCATCTAAGTACATTGTAAACTTCTTGAAGATACAGATTATTTTGTATTTTTTTCTTTGCATTCCTAGAAACTGGCGTAGTGCTTTGCACATAATAGGAGTTTAATAAAAGTTTGTTGCATTGAATATTACTAACAGGCTCAGAAATTTGTACTAACATCAGAGCAGATTTTATATGGTCTTTAGAGAACAGATAGCAGTTGCAGAACTGGTGAATTTACTGGGCTACAAAAGTCAATAGTTCTTAGAGATCATTGTTTCTGGAGAACATAAATTTGCAGATATTTATCAGATAAATTTCTTTTTATTACTTTTCATCGAAAATATAGAAGTATAAAAAGCAATATACCTATTGCAAAATGGGAATTTACTTTTGACATGTTGAAAAGTCTGCATACTTTTAAGTTCTTAGGTTATGTGTCCTTAATATAGGAGCTTCCCTAGCATGACATCAATTTCTCTGGCATCATGTTCTTGATTTTTCTATGAAATGAAAGTGGATGCTTCCTAAAGAAGTTCTTTCAAATTCTTTGATTCTGCATGTAATGTTTTGATAGTTTCAGAAACCATTCTCTAAGCCTGTAATGCATCTATGCTACATGTTTGCAAATATGCTGAAGTGCTGCAGTTGATGTAAACGGTTTCAGGAGAACCTAATCAGGAACTATGATTTGAACCCCACATAGAGAATATTTCAATATGTTAGCCTTTCATTTGATATTTATGTCAAAATATTTTTGTAGAAATATATTATAGGCAAAGTTTCAGTTATGATCCTGAATAAAGGAACTTTAAACAATTCTTTCCCAGAACTGTCTTTTCAGATGATAATCTTCACTTAATTATTAGTAGAGAACTACAGCTTTTGAAATGGAACATTTATCTCATTAGACTATAAGCATCTTGAGAGTAAATAAAGTTTCATTTCTTATATTTATATCCACGAGATTTTTCTTTTCCTTTAGGAGGCAATAAGAGATCAATGAGGAGATTGTCACAGCTGATGAAATGACATTTCTTTACTTACACATAACAATGGAGACTGGTTGCATAATGAAATGGTGTTTCTCATCTGCTGGAAGGCAAGAAGAAGGCATCCAGGAAAACTAGTGCATTGTATGATGAAAGAAAAGAAAATAAATAGAGAGATAAACTGAGAATATATGGGAGAAGAAAGGGTCAAGGTCATTTATTCAATTGTTTAACAAAGACAAGAAGGGCCATCTCTTATTTGGAGGCTTGAACAAAGGAGGAAAGGATAAATGAAAATATAAAAAGGTTTTGAAGTTTAAAATGGGGTATATAAGAAGCTCTTGTTCAGAGTTTTTGCCAACTCAGGCAACTAGAATGTGAAGTTATTTGCTGAAATACTGAGCAATGGATAAGGTAATGAGAGTTAGATGATATGTATAGGGAACTTCTAATAAGAACCTCTTTTTGCTGTTAGAGATAAACACTTTATGGGAAACTTTTATTCTTAATAAGTGAGCCTGAAGCATTTGAGTTAAGAATAGATAAAAAAAAAAAAACTTCACAGTGTATCCAGTAAATACAGTCACATGAATATACATGTTTCTTAGCAGCACAGGAATTAGAGCAGAAGAGTCAGATAGTAAAGGTGACATAGGATTACAGGTATAGCATAACCTAGATGGCAGTAGAAAAAAGGGTCATGGGATCAAAGGGTATAGGATTATTTAGTATAGTTAATTATAGAGTCAAAAATTAGAGGAAGTTAAATCAAAGGTAATGGATTAAGAGAACAGGGAAGGAAAAGGAATTTATGATTACAAAGATAGTAAAGAATAAAGTCTGTCAGGAGGAGGGACTAAGAAATGGAAAGATAGTGTATATCACAGTCAAAGATTATGATGATGGATAGTGGTAGCAGCTGAGGACCTTCTACAATAATTCATTCCCAAATGTTGTTAGATATTCTTCAAAGTCCTATAATGATCACATAATGGCATAGCATTTTGTAAATTACTTTCCAGAACTTATCACTAAAACACGAGAGAATAAAGCATTTATATGGCAGGATATTCAAATTTAATACCAGGGTCAGTAAATCTCTTGTGATTATGTCTCTCAAGAACTGGACTGAACTCATAATCATGTGCAATAGCAGTTACTTTGTTTGTTTCCAGAAATTTGAGGAAAGAAACAAACTTAGAAGACATTCAACATTCTGAGCAACTATCATATTCCTGATCTCTGAGTATCTAAACATTCATGTTGTTTAGTTCTTCTGGTTCCCTGAGAGTTAGGACTCCTAAAGTCTGTGGCACTTAATGTGGGAGAAAAAGTAAATATGGAAGCAAAGTTGAGAATATGGGGGAGTTAAAGCCATCTATAGTTATATGAAAAATGCTCTAAATCACTATTTATTAGAAAAATGCAAGTTAAAACAATTCTGAGGTATCACCTCACACCTCTCAGACAAGCAAACATGACCAGAAAAAGTAATGAAAAATGTTGAAGGGGATGTGAGAAAATTGGGATACTAATGCATTGTTGGTGGAATTGTGAAATAATCCAACCATTCTGGAGAGCAATTTGGAATTATGGTCAAAGTGCTATACCTTTGCATACTTTTTAACCCAGCATGCCATTATTGGGTCTGCAACCCAAGGAAATCATAAAGGAAGGAAAAGGACTCACAGGTGCAAAAATGTTTGTAGCAGCTCTTTTTGCGGTAGCAAAGATTTGGAAAAAGAGTGGATACCCATCAACTGGGGAAAGGTTGAATAAGCAGTGGTACGTGAAGGTCATGGAATATTATTGTTCAATAAAAATAATGAACAAACTGATTTTTTTTTGATGTAGAGATTTATTATCATTGAATTATTATTGATATGCAAGACTGGCTGCAAGGGGGATCTGAACAGGTCTTTTTTTTTTTTTAAAGCTTTTTATTTGTATAACATATGTATGGGTAGTTCCCCAACATTGATCTTTACAAGGCTTTCCATTACAAATTTTACCCCCAGTCCCCTCCCCTCCCCTAGATGGCAGGAAGTCCACTACATGCTAATAATGTTGAAATGCTTGAGAAGTTATGCAAGAAAAATCCTATCTACAAGAAAAAAAAAAAAGAATCAGAGAAAGGCAACACAATGCAAACAAATGTCAGTAGAGATCATGAAAATGTTATGTTGTAGTCCATATTTCATTTCCCTCTCTCTGGGTGTATAGGGTTTTCTTCAGTGAACAACTGGAACTGCTTTGAGACAATTCTTTGTTGCAGAGAGCCATGTCCATCAGAATTGATCATCATGTAATATTGTTGTTGCTGTGTATGATGATCTCCTGGTTCTGCTCGTTTCACTCAGCATCAGTTCATGCAAGTCTCTCCAGGCCTCTCTGAAATCGTCCTGCTGGTCATTTCTAACAGAGCAATAATATTCCATAACATTCATATACCATAATTTATTCAGCCACTCTCCAATTGATGGGCATCCCTTCAGTTTCCAGTTTCTAGCCACCACAAAAAGGGCCGCCACAAACATTCTTGCACATGTGGGTCCCTTTCCCTCCTCTAAGATCTCTTTGGGATATAGGCCCAGTAGAAACACTGCTGGGTCAAAGGGTATGCACAGTTTGACAACTTTTTGGGCATAGTTCCAAGTTGCTCTCCAGAATGGTTGGATCCGTTCACAATTCCACCAACAATGTATCAGTGTCCCAGTTTTCCCACATCCCCTCCAACATTCATCGTTATCTTTTCCTGTCATTTTAGCCAATCTGACAGGTGTGTAGTGGTATCTCAGAGTTGTCTTAATTTGCATTTCTCTGATCAATAGTGATTTGGAGCAACTTTTCATATGACTAGAGATGGTTTTAATTTCATCATCTGAAAATTGTCTTGAACAAACTGATTTTTAAAAGTCCTGGAAACATTTATATGAACTGATGCTGAGTGAAATAAGCATTGTACATAATAACAGCAAGAATGAACAATGATCAACTATGAAAAACTTGGTTCTTCTCAGTGGTTCAGTGATCCAAAGTAATCCCAATAGACTTTGGACAGAAAATGGCATCTGCATCCAGAAAAAGAACCAAGGTGATGGAATGTAAGTCAACACATGCTATGTTCATTTCCTTTTTCTGTTTTTTTTTTTTTTAATCTCTCCCATGGCTTTTTTCCCTTTTGCTCTGATTTTTTTTTCTCCCAACATGTTTCATAAACTAATGTTTGTTAAATTAGATAAATTTGCTAGAAAAGATAAAAAAATAATAGATTAAAATATTAAAAAAGAGATAATATGGGGTAGTAGAAATTACATTCAGGAAGCAGTTGACAGAACAGCTTGGTTGAACTGTAGAATTAGATGACAAATAGTAGCAGATAAAGCTGGAACATTTAGGAAGATTTTAAAAGACTAAAGATATGGACTTTTCCCTAGACTCAGAAGGAAGCAGAACTTCTACTAAGCTAATATTACCAAATATAACTATTTGAATTGATGAAATATATAAAAACCTCCTCAAATCCTTTGGCATCATATTTTTCACAAGGGATACTTTTAAACATGGACTCATTCATTCATAATGTCCAGGGCTCATCTTAATGAGGAAAGTCTTTATGGATGCTACACCTCACTCCCAAGATATACATTCATAGTAATTTTTACCTTTAGTATTCAATGTTTGATAAAAGTTCATGGAGATAAGTATATGAAAAATTCAACTGCTTTTTCAAATAAATGTTAATTTGTATTAATCCCAATTTTACATGCCTTAGAAAATAATAACATAGAAATCTGCAATATGGCTATATTGACTATGAAGAAGTAATGCTTGTTTACATAGTATACAATGTTATTTATTAAGATACTGATATTGCTTTGCTGTTTCAGATGTGGGAAGTCTTTTCCAATTGAAGAATATGTGAAAATTTGATCCAGCTTTATATATTGTTTGTTTAAGTATTTAGAATTTAGTGTAATAAGTGAAAAAATTCATAAACATATGTTGTGGGCAAAGGAATTAGTTACTTTACATTTTTTCAAACAGATCTAGATACAAGAATAAACATACAGCCAGAAAACAAGTAGGTGTGTGTTTGTGTGTATTTATGTGTGTGGGTAATTTTTAATGATTTTTTTTTCTTTTTGTATTAAGCATAGATAAAGCATCAGTAAGATAAAATCATCAACACAAAACTCATCATTCAATTTGAATATTTTCTTGGCATTAAATAAAAATAAAAAAGAATGTGTTTAGTGAAGAATGAATACAGAGGTCTCACACAAACTAATTCCATAGTTACCCATCGATTCTTAACCAACAAGTCAAGAGGTTGACTACCATTGCTTAAGAAATCAAAGAAATGGCATAGTAAATATGAATCTTCCTGGATTGAAAATGTGTAATATTAAGATAGGCAAAGCAAGTACTGGGAAGGACAACAAGTATATTCCATAGTGGGGCCCTTTTGGCAGCATGGGGGAATTTTAAGCTGGCAGCACTTGCATTCTCCCTGGCTTCATGCCCATGCACAATATTGAGCTTTGGCACCAGCAACTTATATTGTGTAGTACTAACAACTTCAGTAACACCTGGTTCACCAAATTCTTAATCCTTAAGTGGAGAAAAAAAGATAAAAATAGGTATGTGTATGTATATGTGTATATATATATATATACATGTGTGTGTCTGTGTGTGTACATATAATTATAAATGAACATATATCAACATATCTACATATAAAACATGCATTTATGTGAATTAAAATAATAAAGAGAACACATATGTAGTGATATACATGTCCCAACTACATGTGTACATATGTACATAGAATTGACATATCTAATGTAATTGTGACTATATTTTATGTATAAAACATATTTTAATTACATCAATATATCTATATATGGAGGATATTTGCATTATATGCATTTGTACCAACTTTCTATGTGGGTATCTGTTAAATATATGTGTATGTCTATATATATTGTAATGCACATACATATAGGTGCATATATATCAAATATTAGACATAGCCTGGCAACATGGGAGGAAGTGTTGAGTTTATTTTTGGCAGATAATTTTCACCATTACACTTCTGCCTTTCCCTTTTTTTCAATACATTCCTCTCTCACCCCATAATTTTATAATTATTTTAAAAAGATATTATCCCTTTATATGCTACTCAAATCTGTGCCCTCCATCCATACGTACACCTTCAAACTGCCATAATAATGTTTACAAGTATTATCTTCCCGTGTAAGTATAAACAGATAAACCTTATGAAGTCTCTTATAGTATCACTTTCCTGATTACCTTCTTATGCTTCTCCTGAATCCTGTATTTTACAATCAAATTTTCCATTCAGCTCTGGTGTTTTCATCACAAATATTTGAAAATCCAATATTTCATTGGGTATTCACCTTTTCCTCTGAAGGGTTATACTAAGTTTTGCTGAGTAGGTGACTATAATCCTAGCTCCATAGCTTTCCAGATGATCATATTACAAGCTTTCTGATTTTTTAAGGTAGAAGCTGCTAAATCTTGTGTTATCCTGACTATGGTTCCACTATTGTTAGATACTTGCAATATTTTCTTCTTAATATGGAAGTGTTTGAATTTGGCTATAATATTCCTGAAAGTTTTCATTTGGGGATCTCTTTCAGATGCTGATCTGCTTCTAGAATATCAGCAGAGTTTTTCTTGATAATTTCTTGAAAGATGATGTCCAGGTTCTTTTATTGTTCATGGTTTTCAAGTAGACCAATACATTTTAAATTATCTCTCCTGATTTCTTTTCCAGGTGTTTTGCTAATGAGACATTTCACATTTTTTCCCTATTTTTTAAAAATTTACTTTATTGTATCCTGATTTCTCACAGACATTAGCTTCCATTTGCTCAAATCTAATTTTTAAAGAATTTTATGTTTAATGAGCTTTTGTATCTCCTTTCCCAATTGGCCGATTTTGTATTTTTTGGTATTTCCTTTTCTGGCACTCCTGCTGAGCCCAATTCTTATTTTTGAAGGCTTTGGATGTAGCAGTTTTGACTTTGTTAGCTTCTGAGTGTGTGTCTTGATGTTCCTTGTCACTTGGAGAATGGCTGAGCAGATGCAGCATTTAAGTGTGTTTGAACATTATTATGCTGTAAAAAAAAAGGATGAAAGGTGGTTTCAACAAAACCTAGGACAAAATATAAGTTGATATAAAGTAAAGTAACTGAGAAGAATGAGAATATTTTAGACAGTATCAGGGATATTGTAATAACAATGAACTGGAAAAGAGCAAGCTATTCTGATGAATCCAATGATTTGTGAAATTTCTGAAGAACCCATTTTGAAAAATGATATCCATCTTCAGAGAGAGAATGAATGGACTATCAATACAAATGGAGGCATATTTTCATTTGCTTTTATTTTTTAGCTTCTTTATTTCTTGCAACATGGTTAATGTTTTGTATATTTTCTCATATGTAATGGGTATTGTATTGCTTGACTTCTCAATAGATAATGGAGGGATTGAAGGAGAATAATTTAGAATTAAAAATGCAAATATATACATAATCATATATATATATATATATATATATATATATATATATATATATATGTATATACATTGGGCAGTCATCCCTTCTGTATCAAAACTATCTTCACAGTAGTTTCAATATATTACAGGTCAACATAAGAACTTAAATGGAAATTTAGGAGGAGTTTTATGTATAACATAGATTACAAACAGAGATATTATGAACAAATATTTAACTTAAATTTTACAATGTGGTTCTGTTAAAACAGAAAAGAAAAAAAGAAAAAAAAAAACAGACCTCTTCTCTGGTACAAAGGGAGGGCCAAAGAAATTTTTATGGATTTTCCAGATTGCAGGGGCATTTTTAACCCCCCAAATATGGAAGAAATAATTGTAGTCAATAGAAAAAAAAGATTAACAGAAATGGTGGAGAAAAGAAAATGGCTTTGGGACAAGGTATAAAGAAGTTGTGACAAACACATTGAAAAGCAAAAACTTTAAACAATTCTTTCAGGCGTTCTAGGTCTGAGCCAAGATGGTGGAGTGAAGTAAAGCTGTTTGAGCTCTCCCAGTTCCTAAAAAAACACATGAAACCAAACCTCTGAACACAGTCTGATGGAATGAAACCACTCTCCAGGTCAAGAGGGACTGGAAAAAATTCATGAAAGGTCAGTGTCACTGGGGTGAAAAGAACATTCAGCCCACATCAAATAGACTCTGGTAAAGTCAGTAAGAGAGTCTTAATCACAGCATGTCAGCAACTAAGACTCTCATTCCTGTGTCAGTAGAGGAGCAGAACTATGGTGCAGCTTCCAGTTGCAGCTTCTAGTCCCAGCTCAGAGAAAAAACTCTAGGAAACCAGACTCTTTCCTGAAAAGAGCTGGCAAAGCTACCCCCTACAAGCACACGGGGCTCCTTGCTCAAGGCTCAGAGGTGCACAGGAAGCTTTGGACAATGCTCCCTTTACCCCAGGAGTAACATAAAAGTAAAAGAAGAGTAAATACCAAAAGAAAAGGGAAGAAAATGAGCAAGAAAGAGGAAAGTACATTGACCAAATATTATGGTTTCAGAGAAGAACATAACACCAGCTCACATGAGGACAATATGTCTGCAGAAGAAATCTCAAAGAATAATATGAATTGATCTCAAGTCCAAAGTGACTTCTCAGAAGTGCTCATAATAGACTTTAAAAGACAAATAAAAGATAGAAGAAAAAATGAGAAAAGAAATGAGACGCATGAAAGAGTAAGTCAACAGATTGAAAAAGGAAGACAATTCCTTAAAAATACAATTGGTCAAATCCCCCCCCCAAAAAAATCTACTGAATAAAAACACATTAAAAAGTAGAATTAAGTAAATGGAAAAAAAGAGATAGAAAAAGTAACTGAAGAAAATCACACATTAAAAACTAGAATGGGACAAATGGAAGCTAATGACAAAAAATGAGGCATCAAGAATCAGTCAAACAAAATAAAAACAATGAAAAAAAACAGAAGAAAATGTGAAATGCCTCATTAGGGAAACAGAAAACCAAGATTATACAGTGATCAATTCTGATGGACGTGGCTCATCAAAAAATTAAATTATTCAAGCCAACTCCAATGGTCTTGTGATGAAGAGAACCATATTCATCCAGAGAGAAGACTGTGTGAACTGAATGTGGATCACAACATAGTATTTTCACTCTTTTTGTTGTTGTTTCCTTGCATTTTGTTTTCTTTCTCATTTTCTTTTCCTTTTTGAACTGATTTTTCTTGTGCAACATAATTGTGGAAATGTGCATAGAAGAATTGCACAGGTTTAACAATATATTGGATTACTTCCCTTTTAAGTGAAGGGGTAGGGAGAAGGAAGGGAAAAAAAAACTTGGAACACAAGATTTATAATTTTTTTCAAAAACAAAGCAAATGAGCCTACCTTTTTCTTTCAATTTTCCTTGTGGGATCTCTTTCTGCAGGTAATTCCTCCTGTGTTTCCAGAATATTGGGGCAATTTTCCTTGATGATCTCTTGAAGAATGCTATCCAGACTCTTTTTTTTTTGGTCACGGCCTTCAGGTAGATCAGTAATTTTTAAACTGTCTCTTCTGCATCTGTTTTCCAGGTTGACTGGACATGATATGAAAGTGAATTGGATTTAGGTGAGGGCAGGCTGTGCAAAGTCATCTGATTCCCTTTCCCCTCCAGAAGCATTTAGGTTCAGGGCTTAGATATAGATAAGGATGATTAGAGATGGACCTGAATGCAGTGGGAGATCTTGGTATTTTTAAACTAAGGTCTTCAACAAATCTCAGTTGACCGAGGGCACATTCATTCAGTGATTAAGGTTATATAAAAAATTGAGGCCTAAGTAAACATTTCACCTAGTCAAAAAAAACAAAAACAACTAACTAAATAAATAAATGTGAGGATAGAAATACATCAAAGTTTCTGAACAAAAAAGAATTTACTGTTATTCCATTCAACTCTGAATCAAATAGGACACAAACAATGGCCAGATATAGATTATGAAGACTCTCGTGTGATAGCCCTCACTTGAGTACTCTAGAGAACTCTTCTTATCCTGATGGTCTCCATATTTTTTTTAATAACATAGCTGAAAACATAGATTGCAAGGTTGTTTAATTGACACAAAAACTGAAGCTATAAAGGGCAACACATTGGCTGAAGTTTCAATATCTATAACATTTGGCCAGATGTGCTCAGGGAGAGTATGTAGGTGGGGCCTTATTCCTATTCTATTATATAAAATGTTGTATAAAATATGATTTGTTCTTCTTGTTTCCAGAGGGCAGAATAAGGAATGATGGGAGAAAATTTCAAAGAGACAAATTTCAGTTTTACATAAGCAAAATATTTCTAAAAATCAGTTGTCTAAAATTGTAATAAATTCCAATTAGAAATAGTGGGTTGGCCCCTCATGTGAGAGGTTCAACTTACTAAATGTATTTTCAATTGGATTCTTCTTCTAGTATAGATTGGGTGAAACATTCCCTGAGATCTATTTGTCTTTGTAAGTCAATAAAAGAAAGTAAGAATCAGATCTACAGAGATTTTTTTCATAGCTAGCCAGACCTTTCCTGTATATTTCTCCATGTAGTTTTAAGTTGGTCCCCAAAAGAAGTTCATTTAGTGAAGTTCTATGTAAATTGTAATCAACAATTTGGTGAAGTTTGTGCTGGGAACCTTACAGAAAACATTTGTTAAACATCTGATTAACAGATGCTGTTGAGCACATACTTGTTAGGAACAGAGTTTAAATAAAAAGAAAATAAAGAAAAAATTGATGCAGTGCCTTCCCACAAAGAGTTTGCATTCTAGAAAATTCACAGAAAAGCATATTCCACCAAATGGGTTTGACTACAATCATAATATATATATATATATACACATACATATATGTATATATATATATATATATATATATATAATACATACATACATATACACATATATGTATAATTTATGTGATATTAGATAGTATATTTATACAAATGCATATACATATGCAAATATATTCAGAAGGGAAGAACTAACAACTAGAATATGAGAAAAGTCATGAGTAATCTGAGAGCTGTGCTTTGAATGTTAACTTTAGAAATTTATTCTTAGCAAAATTGTTAAAAACCCACAATAATAATTTCCAGCTACTTGTCCTTTACCTCAGCAATGTTTTTTTTTCAATCTGCTACAATAGCCCTAATCAATGTTTCTATTTCTTCCTCCTAATTTTGTAAATTTTGTGATATGTGAACTCTGGCTTTTGCCTTAGGGTCTAAGACACAGGAAAACAGATCCCATGTTTTCCATTTGGGGGGAATCTTTATTTCCTTTGCCTGAAACAGGGCTCAGCAACTCAATCAAATTCAATACATATAGAAAAGGCATAAGATTAAGAAAGGGAGATGGGATGGTGGCAGTGACAACATTGATAATCCAGTTATCAAGGATTTTGGTAGTTTTAGTGGTCTGATGCTTTGATCATCTTTTTCACCATAGTAACTTTTTATGATCAGAAATTTTTTCTATTGTTTTCTTCTTTTCCCATACTGTTACTTGACTATTAACTCTTTGTTAAAGTAGGACTGTACATCCAAAATGGAGGTGTGCTCTACCAAACTTCAGAATTTTTTGTGCAGTTGTTTTCAGAGATACTTCTAGGGGCCTATAAGTTTTTCACTTATTCCAAGATTGTATGATCCAAGGAGAAGTGTGTTCACTCCTCTTGTAGCCTGTGTTTTAGTTTGTGAATGACCACAAGCACTGCTTTCTGTTTTGAAACTGTGAGGAGGTCATCTGGATTGGTGTTTAGTACTAGTAAGTTTTTGTTTTTGTCTTTTTTTTCTGTATAGCAGTTTTAATGTTCTTTGTTTTAAAAGGACAGCCCGCTCTCTTCTTTCCCTCAATTGTAATAGGTCTTTTTTGCCTTTTCATGAGATGTAATATATCCCATTTTACTTCCCTTTCCTCTTCTTCTGGTATAATCCCTTTTCCACCCCTACACCCTAACAAAGATACAGTTGTCAAGTGTTAAAGCTATCATTTTCCAATATAGGGATTTTAACCTTTAAAAAATGTTTTTATTTACCTTCTCTTCTTGCTTTTTTCATGGTTCCCTTACTTTCTATATTTGAAGATCAAATTTTCTGTTCAGCTCTGGTCTTTGTATCAAAAATAACTGAAAGTTCCTTATTTCACCGAATGTCCATTTTTCCTCAGTAAGATAATGTTTATTTTTGCTGGATACTTGATTTTTTACTACAGTCCAAGCTCATTTGCCCTCCAGAATACCATATTTGAGGCCCTTTGAGCTTTTAAAATATAAGCTGCGAGATCCTGGGTAATCCTGATTGTGGCTCCTTGATATTTCAATTGTTTTTTTCAGGCTGCCTGCAGTATTTTATTCTTGATATGGTAATTCTGGAATTTAGTTATAATATTCCTTGGGGTTTTCATTTTCATTTCATTCCTTTCAGGAGGTGATTGGTGAATTATTTTAAAAGTTATTTTACCCTTTGATTCTGGGACACCAGGGCAGTTTTCCTTGATGATTTTTTAAAGGATGTTGTCTAAGCTCATTTTTTTTTCATCATAGTTTTCAAGTATTCCAATAATTGATAGATTGTTTCTACTGGATCTTTTTTCCAGGTCAGTTGTTTTTCCAATGAGGTATTTTACATTTTCATCTATTTTCCATTTTTTTTCTTTTGTTTTGTTTGACTGATTCTTGATGTCTCATTGAGTCATTCACTTTCCTTTGGTCAATTCTAATTTTTAGTGAATTACTTTCTTCAATTAGTTTTTTGTTAACCTTTTGCATTAGGCCAATTAAACTTTTAAATTAGTTGATTTGCTTATTGGATTTCTTTTTTATTTCAATAATTCTATTTTTAGGAAATTGTTTTCTTTTTCTCCAATTTGTCAAAACTAATTTTAAAGAAGTTATATTTTCCATTTTGTGAAATCTATTTTTAAGGAGGTTATTTTTTTCAGATACGTTCTGTTTCCTTTTCCAAATTCTCCTACAAAGCTTTCATTTACTCTCCTCATTTTTTTTAACTTTTTCAAGATCCTTTTTGAATTTTCCGAGAGATTCTTTTGAGCCGGACACTAACTCAGATGTCTCTTTGAAGCTTGATCGGGACATTTTGTCTTTAGTGTCCTCATAGTTTGAAGTCTATTCTTCCTTGTCTCCATAATAGCTATCTACTGTTAGAACTCTTTTTGCTTTTTTGCTTATTTTAAAAGGTTGAGGTCTGGTCTTAGAACAAAGGGGAGATTGTCCCAAGCTTCCTCTGAAGGCAACAATGGCTTCATGCTGCACTGGGGCTATACTGCTGACTTCCTTCCTATGCTGGGTGGGCATGGCCAAGTCCTGCTTTCTAGGCTCATTAATTGCCATCTATAGTTGCATGGGATATCTCACAGCAAGTCTGCTGATCCAGTGGCTTCTGCCCCAGGAAAGAGTAGCCAATGCTGCTGTATTTTGGCTAAGAACCTCCCACTAGATTTCCCTAGTGGGTGGATGCTACACTGCCCTGGGGTCCTTGTGCTGTTCCTGAGCTGGGCCATGTCCCCACTCTGATTAAAACAGACCTTTCTTGAAGTTCTTCCAAAATATTTTCTGCTGGAAATTTGTTATGCTCCAAATATCAGTGGGTTCTTTCACTTCAAAACTACTTCAGCGGATTAATCTGGTGCTGAATCTGAGGGAAGCCAGAAAGAGCTCAGACAAAGTTCTTTCTATTCACCACCATCTTGGCTCCATTCCCCAACAGCACAGTTTGAATGATGGGTAGTATAGTTTGGGAAAGGACTTCAGTATTAGATATCTTATCCTGCCAAATGATCTTCAGACTCTTCCTAGGATGTCTCAAATAGATGTGATTCAGTTTCCTGACCTGGCACTGGTATACTGTCCAGGTTTCACAGGTTTACTTCAATGAGATCACTACAACAGCTCTGTAGATCTTCAGTATTCAGTATAATATCTTTCCTCTCCCACTCTTTCCTTCAGAGCCTCCCAAACACTGAACTAGCTTTGGCAATGTGTGTGTTGACATCATTAACAATGTGAACATCCCTGCAAAGTACACTGCTAAGGGAAATGTACTTATTCACAGCAATCAGAACTTCTCTATTTGTTATAAGCAATGGTTCCAGACATGGATGATGTAGTGCTAGCTGATGGAATACCTGTATTTTCTTGGTGGTATTAGGCCAAAATTAACATGAACAACATAAAATTGATTCAGACTTTGTGGCATCTCAGCTTCAGGAACTACACAATAAAGCATGCATCAACATTCTCTCTGCTTTAGTTTTGGCTAGCAGCATTTTCAAGTTGAAGAACTTACCATCAGTCTGATAGCTAATCTTGATGCCACGTTCATCCTTAATGAAAGCCTTTTGCAACATGGCTGAAAATATCATGCTAAAAACATGGGAGCAAGTACATAGAATTTTTTCACTCCATTAGTGACTGGGAAAAGCACAAGAGCATTGTCTACTGTCCAGAACCCAAGGAAGCATATCATATTAAAATTGACATACAATACTGATAAACTTTTCTGGGCAACCAAATTTTGACATAATTTTACATAAGCCCTCATGACCATGTATATATGTGGGGCATTTGTGTATATGTGTGCATGTATGTATTTATCTACATATGTATAGACAAATATTTCTTTTCTTAACTGTAGCTTGCTTGGGATTAGGGGAGATGAAAGGGATGAAAGGGAAATATGTGTTTATCTATGTGTGTATATGTATGTGTATGCATATATCTATATATACATGTATAATTTTCTTAATTATAGCCTTCTTGGGCCTGGGGAGTATGAAAGGAGAAAAAAGAATAAAGTAAAAATGGTGAGCAGCAGTGAACCAAATAAAAATTTACAGGGAAGTAAAGATGGACATTCATGAATACAATTTCTTCTACTAATACATATATTTTCTTAAATTAGTATTTATTGTTATATGTTTTGAATCCTCCCTAATTTTCTGCTAAGCACATGACAATGTTCTCTTTTGTTTTGTATTGCTTTTCTGTTTTTTTTCTTTTTTCTTATTCTGTTTGTTCAAATAAAATAAATTTGAATTTAAAAAAAGCTCTTTAATCTGTTGGCCTTGATTCTTCTAATAGTCTTTGACCTGAGGACCACCACTTTTACTGAATATTCAGCTGAGAAATGATAAGTCTATGATAAGCCCAGTATTCTGTATCAGACATTGCTTTCATCACTCTCACATCCTGTCTGTCTCTTCTCCTTAAAATCACATGGTCTACTTAATGGCAATGTTGCAAGAGTGCATAAAAGTTTTACTGTGTTTAGTAAATGGAAGATAGTTTTGCTGATAAGAGATTCATGAAGTGCACAAGTCTTCAGTAGTAAGTGACCATTGTTGTTGCAGTTTCAACCTGCATTCTTTCCAAAGTCACCTGATCTGGTAATCTGAGTCTATGCTAAGATTAAAGTCTCTCCAAATTATAAGCTTATCTTCTTTTGGCACATTGGTGATTAAAATGCCTAAACTAAAATCCAAATTTACTTCTTAGATATTCATTGGTTGGCTGTAGGCCTTTGTTCTCCATGAAGACTAAAATGACTCACTATATTAGAATCAATTTTAAATTATGTCCAGCTCTGGTTGATCAAGAACATATGAATTTGAAATGTTCTCCCACATTTTGGGTACAAAGAGTCCATTTGAACATTTGGGTACATTCTCTAAATTTGCATATCTCATTTTTCTTTTGAGCTAATTCAATTCTTATTTGTTTATTGAATACAGTAATTTCATCCATGATGGTATACCATTATGGGAAGTCCTATGCCAATGTCTCCCATCTAACAATCAAATCCAAAGTTCTTCAGAGAGAACTTGATAGTACACTTGAATTGCTTCTTCTGATCACCATGTAAGCACGTGGCTAGTGTGAGTACTTCTAAAATAGGTGTTAGGTAGTCATAATTTACATGCAACAGCAATCCATCCTGCTGCTAACTTACTAAGTCATTTTCTTCATTCATTTACTTCAATGGGTAGCTATAAGCAAAACATAGCTTAGCTCCAAAGTCTGGTTTCTTGTCTAAATCTTGTTTATGTTTTCTCATAGAAATTTATTTTTTTTTGTCTTTATGAGTCAAACAGAAGAAGAGCATTGGATTCAAGTATTGGAAATTGTCTAATATGATTTGAATGCATCACCAAGAAAAAGAAAGACATTATTACTCTTTAAATCTATTCACTAATACTAATAAAACTGTCTTTTTTCCTCTAACTTTAACTAATCTCTTTTCTCATGTGGTTCTACATTATACTTCATGGGAGGCAGGCATCTAATTTCTTCTCAAATCATACAGCTCCTTTTTTCTGAAAGATACTGAAATTTGTTACTCTTCTAACCTCCAATCAAGGGTTACATTTACACTATAGCATTTATACCCTTTTCTCTTTGATCAGAGGACACTTCAGTATTGTAATTTTTAGGGTGTAGTGTTAGATTGTTACCCAAATCAAATGGAATATGGATAAGTATTTTTTAATTCATATTCTATCTCTTTTGGGAAGGAGACCAACCTAAATTTGTAAAATAGATAGAAATCACTTGACGTAATAGAAATAAAATTATTATGCATTCAGTGTAAGTCACTGAAAATTCACTCTGCTCTCTATACTTTTAATTATTTGATGCTAAATAGTAAAAAAAAAAATTAGAAACTACTCTTTACCAAAGAAGAAGAGAATATAGAAATATAGTGAATGATATTTTTTTCATTAAGTTAAAGTTCTATTTCAAATACTACATTTTGATTATCTTTATAATGTTTCTGAGTTCCCACTTATACATTTATAATTCCAACCTATTTGATACAATTTATTTATTTATTTTTTAGTTTCTGCTCTTCATAAATCAGCATTTTAGGGTCATTAATTTGGAAATGAATTTCCATTATTTATGACACTTCTATAAGTAGAGATGGAAAAAGTATAAAAGGTTTTGGGGGAAAGTTAAGTGACTGCATAAAATTTATTTTTGTGAATCAAGTTGTCTTCATTGTTTCCTCTCCATTTTGAATAGCAAAAAAAATACCAAAAACAAAATGTATAAAATCAAATTATCTAAACTGAGATCTGAGAAAATAGAAAATGTGCAAAGAAATGCATTCAGGATAGGAAGGGCCTTTGGTCTATGCCACATGAAAATTATTTAAAGAAATTTTACATCTTAAGCCTTGGAAGAAGTCTAAGTGGAAAGTGATATTTTAAAATGTATTTAATGTTTTAGTGCAGAGATTACTTTTGTTTATGTATTTGGCTAAATAATCACTGAGCTCCCCTGCAATGTTCAAATTCTCTAATCTTGAAGAAGTTAAATTTTATAGTAGGCTTTCTGTTGGCCATGTGCATCTATATTTTCTTTTTTTTCCTTTGGCTGGACCTACTTTTGAGGCATGACATATGAGGTAACAAACTGATAAAATTGGAAACTTAAATATGTTAAATAGCAAAAATCCAGAATTCTGTGAAAAAGATCAAACCAGAAAGAATGAGATTAACATGGGAAGTTGATGGGAAGCTTATTTTAGGAGTTATAACAAGGGAGATGAATCCTGAAGACAGAAAAGTCAGACATTAGAATTGCTCCTCAACAGAGCTCACAAATTATAGCAGATATTGCTCATTCAGCATATTGTTTTATTATTTTTTGGCTATATATTATTTTATGTGCACAACTTCTTAAAACTATGGGGAAACATGGTACACATCCAGGATATGACCCAGTGCAATGAGAATGCTATTGCTTTGACAAACATAAATGAATAAATTCAATTATCCATTGTTTTCCCAAAGATTAGATATGTATCAATTTTGTGAATCCCCATGCCAATATGGGGAAAGAAGAAATGGAATCCCTGTCTTCAAGAAGTGAAATATATAGGGATGTGTGTTTTTGTGTGTGTACTCACATATGCTCACACACACAATCTATATACATATACATATTTGTATTATAACATCAATATACATATACATACATGCAAATACACAATACATAGTTCAAGACAAGTGCACAAGAAGAGCAAAAAGAAATATAATCCTTAGTGATTTATTATCCTTGAACACAGGATTGAAGAAGACAAGAAAATTTTTGTTTCTTACTTTTGGTTTTTAGACTTCAATATAAATTGTGTTTTTAAAATATCTGATTTAGTATGGAGATGGAAGTTTCCATTTGAAAATGGAAGTTTTTAATCTTATTTTTATACACAAGTTCAAATGGATCAGAATAAAAGATAATAGTTCACTTCCTTTTGCTAGATAAAGTTCATTCCTCGCAGAATAATAAAAAGATGATTGTTGTCTTCTTAGGGGAAGTGACATTGTCCTGACTAAGAGCAGATCACTGGACCCAGCTTATTTAAATAGCCCC
The DNA here is from genome assembly GCA_023553655.1 of Myrmecobius fasciatus. Lineage (NCBI taxonomy): Eukaryota > Metazoa > Chordata > Mammalia > Dasyuromorphia > Myrmecobiidae > Myrmecobius > Myrmecobius fasciatus. Next base: position 55,434 of record JAJPUD010010468.1, read on the forward strand.
ATTTTAGAAAAAAATGAATAAATTGTCAATGAATTTCCTAAGAAAAGATCCCCAAGGCCAGATGGATTTACAAGTGAATCTTATCAAACACTTAAAGAACCATTCATTCCAATACTTAGTAAAGAATTTGGAAAAGTAGGAAAAGAGTCCTGCCAAATTCCTTCTATGACATAAATATGGTACTTATACTTTAATCAGGAAGAGCCAAGAAAGAGAAAGAAAATTACAGACCAATCTATCTAAAGAATATTAATGCAAAAAATGAAACAAAATATTAGCAATGAGATTACAGCAACTTATTAGCAGGATAATATACTATGATCAAGTGGGATTTATATCAGGGATTCAGGGCTGGTTCAATAACAAGAAAACTATTACCATAATTGACCATATCAATAACAAAATTAACAGAAATCATATGATAATCTCAATAGATGCAGAAAAAGCTTTTGAAAAAAATACAGCATATCCATTCCTATTAAAAACAATAGAGAACATAGAAATAAATGGAGATTTCTTTAAAATGATAAACAGCATCTATAGAAAACCATCAACAAGCATTATTTAAAAGGGGCAGAAATGAGAATCATTCCCAATAAGATCAGGGATGAAATAAGAATGTCTATTATCACTACTATTATTCAATGTTGGCTCTAGCAATAATAAAATAAAAATTAATAGAAAGAATTCAAGTAGGAAATGAGAGAAAAAAAAACATATCTTTGCAGATATGATGGCATACTTAGAGAATCCTACAGAATCAACCAAAAAAACTACTCCAAACAATTAACAGCTTTGCAAGTTATAAAAAAACCCACACACATTATCAATATTTCTACATGTTATTAACAAAGCACAGCAGCAAGAGATAGATAAATTCTATTAAAAATAAGCATATATTAAATAAAATATTTTGGTATCTATCAAATACAAGAACTATTTGAACACAATTACAAAACACTTATCAAAAAATAAAGTCTGATTTATACAGCTGAACAATTGCTATAATTGAGATAATATAACAAAAATGACAATTCTCCCTAAATTGATCTACTTTGTTAAATGCAAATTGTCAAATCAACATTGTATAGAGCTAGAAAAAAAGTAACAAAATTCATCTGGAACAACAAAAACTGAAGAATATCAAGGGAATTAATGAAAAAATATACAAAGGATGGTGACCTAGTATTAGTATTAGTATTAGATCTACATAATACACCTAAAAGTATATTCTAAAACAGCAGTCATCAAAATACTTATGACATAAAAAATCAAAGTCTAGTACTTGATAAACTCCAAACTCCAGCTTCTGGGATAACAACTATTTCACAAAAATTGCTGGAAAAACTAAAAAACAATTTCAGAAATTCAGCATAGGCCTACATCTCACACTCTATATTGAAATAAGGTTAAAATGGGTACCTAATTTGGCATAAAGGGTGATAACATAAACAAATTAGGAGAACAAGTTATAATTTATCTATGAGATCTTTGGGGAATGGAGGAATTTATGACCAAAGAAGAACTAGATAAAAATTTGAGATGCAAAATGGACAACTTGTTTACATTAAATTAAAAAGTTTTGTCATAAAACCAACATAACCAAGAATAAAAGATTATTTAAAAGGTACAAAGCTGGGGATTTTTTTAACAATTAGTGTTTCTAATAAAGCTTCATTTCTAAAATATATAGAGAGAATTATGAAATTTATAAGAATACAAGTCATTTCCCAATCAATAAATGGTCAAAGGATAAGATCAGACAGTTTTAATATGATGACATTAAAGCCATCTATAGTCATGCAAAAAGTACTCTAAATCTCCATTAGTAATCTCCAAAGAAATGTAAATTAAAGCATTTCTGTGGAACCACCTCACATTTCTCAGATTGGCTAACATGACAGGAAAAGATAATAATAAATGTTGATGGGGAGGTGGGGAAATTGGGACACTAATGCTTTGTTGGTAAAATTGTGAAATGATCCAACCATTTGGAGAGTATTTTGGAATTATCCCAAAGGATTATAAAACTGTCCATATCCTTTGATTCAGCAGTGCCACTTTGGGTCTGTATACCACAAAAATCATAAGGTAGGAAAGAGGATCCACATGGGCAAAAATGTCTGTAGCAACTCTTTTTATAGTGGCAAAAAGTGGAAAATAAGTAGATGCCCATCAATTAGGGAATGGCTGAATAAGTCATTATCATGAATTATGTCATTATTAAGGTAATGGAATATTTTTGTTCTACAAAAATGATGAAAAAGATGATTTTAAAAAGGCCTGGTATGATTTATACAAACTGATACTGAGTGAAACAAATAGAACCAGGAATATACTCTACACAGTAACAACAAGGCTGAGCATCAAGAACACAAAGAAAAGACAGTGTATGGATATATTCTACAAACTACTATAGGTGTTAAAATGAGATAGTAATCTACAAAGGACTTATTAGGTGAGAATTAAATCTAGAATAAGTTTATACTTGAAATCAGTATGAAAGTATTGATAAAAATTCAGTTGGCTGAGAAGCATTATGCAAGAAATAAAATATCTATACATCCACATAGATATATCAATAGGTATATCTATATAAAAAAATTTAAAGTAAAATATTGGGTTAGGAAAATTGCACTTGTCAATTTCACTCATTTATGCTCTAATCACACCTCTCCTTTTCTACATGGAACATAGGATTGTTCTTTGCTCTTCAGGTATGATATATTAGTAAATCACATGATTATAAGCCAGATGTAAGAGAGGAAGCTTGGTGATTTAGTCAATAAAAGTCTGGGCTTGAATTTGGAAAGGCCTGAATTAAAATCTGTCCTCAGACACTTACTATTTGATCTTGAACAAACCACATGACTTCCTTTTGCCTTACTTTCTGAATCTGTAAAATAACATTTACTCCTAGGATTATTGTGAGTATCAAATGAGATAATTGTAAAGTGCTTCTCATATGGTCTAGATATGTTATATATCTTTTTTCTTCCTCCTGTCTACTCCTCCTTTTTCTCCTTTTTGCTACTACTACTATTAATATTTTTTTAACAATTACATACAAGCCTGATGAATCAAATATATGATGATTTTAAAAATAGTGGTAGCGATGATGTTTCATGGCTGTAGGGACACTCATCACACACACACACAACTTCTCATATTTAAATGTATCCCAAATATTTATAATTTGTAATCAGCTACCAAATATTTAGATACTCATCTGATATAATTCCTTGAACAAGTAATTTATTTAAGGCAGTTTTAAAACACAGTCAAATTAAATTGTGAGGTGGCAATAAAGAATTGTCTAGTCTATAGTAATCCCTTTCTACAATGAGGAAGGAAGGTGATGCAATTGATGAGATTATCTCTAATTTCAGAGAAGAACACAATTTGTCTTCCCAGATCTTTTACTTTTAAAGTAATAAGCATTTGAAAGGTTGAAAAACTAAATTTATTAAGAATATTTATGCAGGGGGGAAATCACTAAACACCTCTATTCACTCATATAATGAGATTGGCATCACTGTAAAATTCTTGTCTTGTAAGATAATGATCTTATAGCTTTTTCTGGCTCTTAAACCAAGGATAATTGGGTTAATCTCTGCAGGAAGTCCATCTGTTTCCAGCAAACCATTTTAATTGTGGATGACTTTATTTTAGATACATGGCGAAAAAAAAAGTCTTGTTACTCTTTTCCTGATCCTGAAAATTGCAGAAGTTCATGAAAGACTGTCCAAATCCAAAATCTAATGAAGGAGGAATTATTTCCATGCTGATATATAAATCACCTAGTCCCTTGACACTAAGAACATTTTCCCCTTGTCCAATGCCTTTCATGACAGATTTAAGTAATGGGTTCCATACTTGTATTTGTGGCTGGAACCATTCTAAGATAATAGTAGATAAGCATTATCTTGATATCATCAATAGGAAACTCATGAAATAAAGATTAAAAGATTACTTTTGCAAGTTCCCTATAGTACTTACCAATGTTTAAAAATTATCACTTCATTAAACACTTTTCCATTGTTTTCTAATTGTCTTGTATGCATTAGTCATATGCCCAACTAGATAATAAATTCCTGAATTACAAATTCATGCTTCCTTTTGTCTTAATGCTTTGTGTGCAGGGTTAAACTAGAGTTAGACCTAATTTGTTCAGTTATTCAATAATTATATATATATAATAATGATAATTGACATTTATATAGTGCATTCTGTTTTGCATATTTCACATGACCTTATCTTTTTCAACATTTATAAAGACTTAAAATATATTAATTCAATTTTTTGAGCAACAACTTAGCCAAGTTTTAAAATATATGCTATATTTGCTCATAAATAGTAGTGGTTAGAGTTCCATCCTTTCCATATTGATAAATAATCTGTGTCAAATTGGGGATATTTGTTCTTTGAAAGGTTGAAAGAAATCTCTTGTCAAAGTATTTGGACAGATGAATTAAGGTCCTGTGTAATTTTTTCCTTCCTATGAAGAAGTCACTCTGCTAGGCATTGCAGGAAATGCACTGATTAAAAAAAAATTCCAAAGTTACAGAATTTAAAGACAGATAATCTAGATGATATTAAATATGAGAAGAGATTGATAAAATTTAAAATATAATATAGTATATTGATTGAATGAATACATAGTGTTAAGCAAATATAAGAGGAAGAATACTTTTCTAAGTGAGTAGAAGATAGAAATCACAAAGAAGTCAAATTTAAGCTGGACCTTGAGGATTGTCTAGAAAGGTAATAAAGATGGAATAATGGAATTCTGGATGTATGAAATAAGATAAGAATTTGCAGGAATAAAAAATTCTGAGTGTAAGAAGAATGAAGGAAAAAAATATATAAATTTGAGGCTGCTGAGAATTTATCTTATTAAAAGAAATAATGCATTTTAATATTTATTAGGACAACTTCCAGAGATGAAGCCAAGATGATGGAGTAGAGGAGACTGTTACTTGAGTGTTCCCCATATTCCTCTCCCAATATTTTAAATAGCACTTCACATCAAAGTTTGGAGAGGCAGAGGAAGCAAAACTTAAGGCTGAAATAATCTTTTAGCCCGAGACAATTTACGAGATTAAAATCTGTGATATGTCCCATGTGGATGAACTACCAGAGGTAAAACAAGTGATGATGAGAGAAACAGCAGCAGCTTTTGGAACTCTCAAGCCAGAGAAAGTAAGGAGACCTGACAACTAGGCAGAAAGAGATTACAGAGTGCCTTTGTGTTGGTATTGGTAACAGGACCAGACACTATTTGGCAATTCGATTGCTTTTAAACACTTCTGGTAATAATTCATCTTACAGAACAATAATATTCCATAACATTCATATACCATAATTTATTCAGCCATTCTCCAATTGATGGGCATCTTTTCAATTTCCAGTTTCTTGCCACTACAAAAAGGGCTGCCACAAACATTTTTGCACATGTGGGTCCCTTTCCCTCCTTTAAAATCTCTTTGGGATACAGGCCCAGTAGAAACACTGCTGGGTCAAAGGGTATGCACTGTTTGATAACTCTTTGAACATAGCTCCAAATTGCTCTCCAGAATGGTTGGATCTGTTCACAGTTCCACCAACAATGTATCAGTGTCCCAGTTTTCCCACATCCCCTCCAACAGCTATCATTATCATTTCCTGTCATTTTAGCCAATCTGACAGGTGTGTAGTGGTATCTCAGAGTTATCTTAATTTGCATTTCTCTGATCAATAGTGACTTGGAGCACCTTTTCATGTGACCAGAAATAGTTTCAATTTCTTCGTCTGAAAATTGTCTGTTCATATCTTTTGATCATTTGTCCATTGGAGAATGGCTTGAGTTCTTATATATTTGAGTCAATTCTCTATATATTTTAGAAATGAGGCCTTTATCAGAACCTTTGGATGTAAAAATATTTTCCCAGTTTACTGCTACCCTTCTAATCTTGTCTGCATTCATTTTGTTTGTACAAAAACTTTTCAACTTGATATAGTCTAACTTATCTATTTTATGATTAATGATGACCTCTAGTTCTTCTTTGGTCACAAATTCCTTCCCCCTCCACAGGTCTGAGAGGTAAACCATCCTACATTGTTCCAATTTGTTTATAATATCATTCTTTATGCCTAGATCATGAATCCATTTTGACCTTATCTTGGTATATGGTGTTAGGTGTGGGTCAATGCCTAATTTCTTCCAGACTAGTTTCCAATTATCCCAGCAGTTTTTGTCAAATAGTGAGTTTTTATCCCAAAAACTGGGGTCTTTGGGTTTATCGAACACTAGATTACAATTGTCATTGAATATTTTGTTCTGTGAACCTAACCTATTCCACTGATCCACTACTCTATTTCTTATCCAGTACCAAATGGTTTTGGTGACCACTGCTTTATAATATAGTTTTAGATCTGGTGCAGCTAGGCCACCCTCATTTGCATTTTTTTT